>JANZLQ010000008.1:25597774-25649421 GCA_026212715.1 Elanus axillaris
TATAATCCTGTAAGTTTTCTCCCCCCCCCCCCTTGGAAAAATCATGTTTATAGAGAACTAGCATGATCTGGGCATGACTTAATGTGGATTGATTTCTGAGACTTGAAATGAAAGTTTCTGAGTTTGAAAATCATTCTCATAAAATGTACTAAAAGACTAAAGGTGTCCTTATTATTGTTAATAAAAAGTCAATTTTGTAATTCAGAAGAGACTCAATCATATGATTGGGATCAGGAAGGTGATTTATATTTTTTTAAATACTTACATTTGGTATTACATTATTTGTTATGGTACATGTGCATATCCATGTATCTGGTTGACAGTCACATCAGAGGACTGGATGTGATGATTTAGGAGTCCTTGTCCAGTTCCTTTTTCCTACTTACATCAACTAAATTTAGAGATCTTATTTTCCTTTCATTTATTTGCAAAGATATTATGTTTCTTTATAGTTTGGATTATTTTCCACTGTAATGCTTAATAATCTGAATATGATTCAGAAAAATTAGAAAGAGGAATTTTGCCTTGTGTCTTCTATGCTGATATGAAAAGTTTTCCCTCAATTTTGGGGGTTGGTTATGTTAATTAATGCATTTGATCAACCATGACGTAGAATTAATTGCATTTTTTGTAGAACATAGATTTTGCCATAGCACAATTTCTGCCTCCTGCTTTATAGATTTGTTTAAAAGACTGTATGAATGGGAATGAGAATCATGGAGAGGTAGCAAAGAACTTTTCCAGAGAGAAGGAGCTACAATTTTACCGATTAGATTTCACTATGTCTTTTACTTGATAATTCACATCACTGCTTCGAATACAAAAAAGATATGACAGTGAACTTTTAGTAAATTCATATGATAATTATTCTACAAGGTAGAGTGTCTTCAGGACATATGAATCATAACTTCTGAAGGAGTAAATTCAGTATCTTGTTCAAGAAATAAAGCCTTGTGGTAAGTAGAGATCATATATACTACAAAAGCCCAATTCATTCATTTTCTAATTGAAGCAGTATGAAGCTTAAAAAACTCTTATTATCAGAAATAGATTATGCAATAAGAACATAACAACTGTCATTTAAGTTTAATATTCATGTAGTAGGGGAGAAATGCTGTAAATTAATGCAAAAGTTGCTGTCCTTCATGTAAATTTGTCAGTCATTGTGATTGCCTCATGCCTGCTTTGATTTTAAAGATTGCTGCTAAATGTGTGTTATTGGGGTTTTTTTTTCTTCTTTTCTTTTTTTTTTTTCTTTTTTTCTTTTTTCTTGACATAGTCAAGATAGTTAAACTGAGATGTCAATGTTTGCTGGAGACAAATTTCTCCTTTCCTGAAAGACAGAAAAAAAATTGTCATCTCCACTACTGTAAAACAAATTAATAGTACAATAAAGCTATAGAGGAACATAGGAACAATCAGTGAAATACTACAAGACCTTTCTTTTGCTGTTTTCTCTAAATTCCAGTTAGTATTTGAGCTGAATCCCAGCTTACCCCATGTCTTTCCATGTGCTACTCAGACCTTTCACAGATGCCAAAACCCACATGTACATAAATAAAGAGAAATCTAAAATGTTTCTTCTTTGTTGTAGCCATTTATTCTGTGATATTTTTACTTCCTTTTTCCCCAGGTAATGATGTGGTACATTTAGCATTTTCATGTTTTTAAAGCTTAATTTCTGTTAAGGCTGCTTGTAACAGTTCCTTTTCTTCCCTGTGCTCACAACCAAAGCTCCTTTTATCTCTCATCCAGCAAGCTTCAGTCATTATTTTGCAATTCAATGATTGCTGCTAGGTGGATCTCAAATCTCAGCCATCCCATTTGGCAAAGGAGAAGAATGGGTAACCATGTACCAGAAATGCACTCTACTAGCTCATGTGACAAAGCAACATAAGGCTTAGACCACAGTAACCATTCCTCACCTCAAACTCCAGACCATAGTTTTGGCCTTTTGTTTGAGGCAGCTGAGGAGTACTGAAATCAAAGGCAAGTGGTCAAAATCTTGGAGACCTGAGCTGTAGCTGTGACGTTAATGTGTATAACTGAGAAGAACAGAAAAGAGAGATCAGGAAGATACTACCATGCAACATCTTTTTCCCCTTTTCTAACAGTACTGGATACAAAAAAAAAAAAAAAAAAAAAAAGGTAATATTTCCTTTTACAGCATCCTTTAGTTTTTCACATTATTTGGTGGTACATCCCTATCTTGACAAGTTTTAGAGAAGCCCCCCCCCGATGAAAATAAATAAAGCTTCAAATTGATGCAATTTTTCTTGGAAAGTATCCTTCTTTTACTGTATTCAAAGAAGACTTAGAGGGGGTTTGTCTGGGTTTTTTTTTTTTTCTTTTGTCTCAGTCAAAACAACACAAATAATGCCTTTCATTTTTGACTGGCTAGGAAGAAAATCTGTGTCGCCCACACAATGACAAAAAAGTTTACACTTAAGTTGTATATTGTATACAGTATGGATCCACACTCTTTTCTTTTTTTTTTCTTTCCTTATTAAATAAGCACCCAGCTACTCTGGTGATAGGCACTTTACATAATAAATATTTATCCAGAAACACTTTTTCCCCCCCCATTTAATTTATATGTCAATATATTATTTATTTTTAAAAAAAAACAATTTTGTGTCAATTCCTTTTTAAAATGCTTATTTTATTTAAGTTCATGGATTTAATAGTTATAATAGGATTTTTTTTTTCTGTAACAAATTAGAATTATTCTCAGTATGAAGGAATAATTCTGAAAAATTACTTAGAAATCTAAAAGATAATTGTTGCAATATCTAACATTTATGTTAGTAATTTAAGCAGTGAAAAACAGCATTCCAAGTGAGCGATGTACCAAGTGAGTGGGTGTAAGCTAGTTCTGATCCAAAAGTTCTTTAGCCATGCAGGGGCTTCTCTAAACAAGAGCTAGTAACTCCTGCTGTAAGATGGCAATATGACCCACTATTCCAGTGTTATTGCAGAAAGGGCTGTCATTTTTAGATGTCACTGCCCACCAGTTACTTATTGCCACCTCTCATCTGGATGTTACCACCTCACATAACAGCCAGCTGGTTTCAGTATAATGCTGTATAGTTTCATGTAAAGTCTCTGAACGTACTTTAAGGGGATCAACCTGCCATTTGCTCACTGAAATAAAGGCCATAGGAACTTACATTGTAGAGAAGATATTCCTAACCTTGAGACAGAGAAAATAAAAAGTACTTCCCTATTTGGAACAAATAAAAAAATCTTTAATTTTTTTTTTTTTTAGTTACAAAGAGAAGTAAAGTGCACAGTAAATCTGGTCCAGTGTCTCACTACTGGTAAAGAAAGTGATTTTTTACCTCCTTAAATTTTTGTATAAGTAAACTTACATATGATTTATATAAACTTTGTTATACATGTTTGTTCTTATACTAAAGAAAGGGAAAACAAATATGTATACAATATAATATAATACAAATGGTCAGCAAGAATGTTTTGCCACTTCTAGATGGAAAATTAAAATGCCATCTTTCAGACATGTTATCCTTCTGCAATTCCATATGACAAGAAGGTGGCATTAATCTAAGAAGGACTGAGCAGAAGGAAAAAATTGTTTGACCCCTTTTATGGATTTTTTTATAGCTCTGGTATGGTTTTAGATTCTACTCATGCAACTTAGTACTTTTACTAACATTTTAATCAACAGCAGAATGGAACAGTTATTTATTTATGATCAATATCCAGCACAATCCAGAGAATTAATGGTGTGACACACAGAGCTCTGGGTCCTCTTGTGCCTTTTATTACTATTGCACCTGCTGGTTTGCTGTTACTGACATACTAACTGAACTGCCTCGTGCTGGCTCACTTGTGTCACCAAAACCCAAAATTCCTTCAAAGTAATAGTGGTGAGATGCTTCAGATGGAGATGTTTCCACATCTATATACTGAAGAACTAGTCCAAGGAATCTCATTGTCTTTCTATTGAAACTGTTTTGGCAAGCATTCTGTGCTAATGGTTAGCTAGATAGTCTGGCAAGTCAGAGATTTGGTCCAGGTTACAGGAGGTAGACCTTTAACTCCATTTATCCAAACAAAAAAGTTGACTTTGACATTAGCATTGGACTTATATTAACTAGGTATCCCTTGATATTGCCAAATTTGTGTTCCAGTGTTTATTTTTACCTTTTATTTAATCCTGAATTACCAGACCTACATTGAAAAACAGGACTAAATTTCTACTCAGTGTGGTTGGGAGACACTGAAAATGTTAACCAGGTATATCTTAGCACCTGGAGTCACAAGATAGTAGTAGTAGTAGTAGTAACAACAACAACAACAACAACAACAACAACAACAGCAACAACAGCAACAAACAACAACAACAACAAAACCAGCTACTTCTAAACAGTCCACCAGGTATTTGTCAGGCATGGGTTCATTGTGAATAGCTTCAGAGTATTCATAGCCATGGTGAATAGGCTAAGCATTGGCTAACAGCCCCAGAAGCAGAAAGCTTGGAAATGAGGCCAAGAAATGTGGCTGGGGAGCTCAGAACTGAGACTCAGAAACATAGAAGCAAGTTCAGGAGGAGGATCAAAAGAAGTATGAAAGGTTTTGGCAGAGCAAGTTCAGTGTGGGTATATGAGGGATGTTTTGGGGATAGGAACAATACTTCTCTCATTTTTATCTTCTCTCTTCCTGATCCAACTTCTAACCTCCCTCCACCCTCTTATGCTTGTCCCAAAAATTCCCTGCTTAGCTATTCAAGCCAACTGGGACTACTCTATCTGGTGAGAAGGTGGGAACAGTGATGAAGGAGTACCAGCAGGGATAAGCATGGGCTTCAATATGAGCTGTCCTTTTTAAACAGAAGTTTGAGCTGAGAAAAGCATAACATTGCCTGAAAACTTTTGAATTAAAATCTGATGTTTTCTGATCAAAATAAAAGATAAGTATTTTCTAGTTATGTGAGTAGAAGATTGATAACCTTATCAATAACGCATAATTCAACTTCTTCATTACTATGACTAAACAATCTGCTTAAAAAATATTACAGGAATTTATTTGTAAATTTAACCTTTTGCCTATTATACAGCTATGATGTATTTTTGGCTCCTGGCAGCTTCCAGCTCCTCCTTGGTGTGTTCTTTATGTTATAACAAATGAAGAAAAAAAGTCTGATTTCAAATAACAAGAATATGTACCTATCTGATCCTCTGGAGGTATTCTGCATTTTCTATTGTACATGTGTGTTTCCATTGACTTATATCCTTGGAAAAACTGACAGAAACTACTTCAGCAAATATCTGTATGACCACAAAAACTTTATAGGCCTTTCTTCAGCATGTTTCTGTCAGGCAGAAAGAAGCAATCTGTTGGGGGAATAGGCCTGGATTCAGCAACCCAAGAGAGGCGAGCCTGCCATAGGTCCACGTCCCCAAATCCAACCACTAGTGAGGCTGGGCATGTATTCCCAGTAGGCACACACACACACTTGTATACCTCAGATACACATATATACATGGCTGGTAACACTGATCAACACAGACATACACATTTAGCACTCACATGAACACAGACAACCCCAATGGCTCCTGTCACTGGCTCAGCAATATGAAGCTCTACTGGTGAGAATATATACATACATAAGTATAGCGTGAATCCTTCCAGCAGCTGGGCTCAGAACCTCAGTCTCCCCAGTTGCTGGCACATGGGCATACAAATACCAAAGGCAGCAGCCCCATGCCAATTGCTGGTACAGACTGCCTCATTCATCCCCATGCATGCACACACACACTTGCAGAGCTCACTGGGATCTCCTTGGTCCCCAGTAGCTAGCTCCTACTGATCTCAGTCTTAGAGACACACACACATACACACACACACTCACTCATCTCATTCCTGGACACACCCAGACCTTTCAGGCTCCCTGGCCAAGACTCTTTTGGTCCTACTGATAACCAGATCATCCTGTGGTCCAACCCTTAGAGTTGTCCTTGGCTCTCAAGCCACTTGGACTCCTTACCAGCTAGTCTATCTTGACCTTTCCTAGCTGGACTTGGTTTGGCTAGGATGTAGTTAACTTTCTTCATAGCAGCTCTATATGGTGCTGTGCTTTGCACTTGTTGCTAAAACAGTATGGATACCATGTCTATGTTTTGGCAATTGCTGAAGAGTGCTTGTGCAATCATGGAATCATAGAATCATAGAGTTATAGAGTTGTTTGGGTTGGAAGGGACCTTTAAAGGTCATCTAGTCCAAACTCACTGCAATGAACATGGACATCTTCAATTTGATCAGGTTGCTCAGAGCCTCACCCAACCTGACCTTGAGTATTTCCAGGGATGGGGCATCTACTACATCTTTGGGCAACCTGTTCCAGTACCTCACCACCCTCAGAGTGAACAGTTTCTCCCTTACATCTAGTCTAAATCTATTTTAGTTTAAAAGCATTACCCTTTGTTCTATAACAACAAGTTCTATTAAAAAGTCTATTCCCATCTTTCTTACAAGCCCACTTTATATACTGAAAGGCTGCAGTAAGGTCTTCTCGGAGCCTTGTATTCTCCAGGCTGAAAAATCCCAACTCTCTCAGCCTTATCTCATAGGAGAGGTGCTCCATCCCTTTGATCATTTTTGTGGCCCTCCTCTGGATCCACTCCAACAGGTCCATGTCTTTCCTGTGCTGATGACCCCAGAGCTCAACACAGTGCTGCAGATGGGGTCTCACGAGAGTGGAGTAGAGGAGCAGAACCCTCTCCCTTGACCTGCTGCCCACACTACTTTTGATGCAGCCCAGGCTACGGTTGGCTTTCTGGGATGCAAACATGCATTGCTGGGTCATGTCCAGTTTTTCATCCACCAGTACCCTCAAGTCCTTCTCTGCAGGTCTGCTCTCAATCCCTTCCTAATAGCCTGTATGGATACCTGGAGTTGCCCTGATCCATGTGGAGGACAATGTCAAGGCTTTCTGTCTCCTTCCCCACCAAAAGCTAATAGGCTGGAAGTGGGCAAGAGGTTGAATGGGGACACAACTAGGACAGCTGACCCAAACTGACCAGAGGGACACTCCATACTATATGACACTGTGTTCAGTAATAAAAAGCTCAAGAAAAGAAGGAGGAAGGGGGGACGTTTGACTTTCCAGGTAGCCATTAGTTGTGCCGAGGCCCTGCTTTCCAGGAAGTGGCTGGACATCGGCCTGCTGATAGGAAGCAGTGAATTAATTCCTCTTGTTTTGCGGACACACACAACTTTAGCTTTCCTTGTTAAACTGTCATTATCTGGGTCCACAAGTCTGCTTACCTTCCATTTTCTCCCCATCCTGTGGAAGAAGAGAGTGAGGGATGCAGGGTGGATGTTCAGCTGCTGACCAGGTTCAACCCACCACACTAGCACTCACAAACTCCTTTGTACACCTGTATTCACTCCAGTTGCTGCACTCACAAGCCCTTGTGATCTCGTAGTCATATATTTGAGTTAAGGCATAGCCTGGTGATATACTGCTCAATTTAGGGTTGAACATAGTACATTGTCCTTTAAGGAGGACCATTACCTGATAGCTTCACTTTGCAAGCCTCAATACTGTGTATAAACTATGTGCCTTTTGCTAATGACTATGCCCTAGAGGAAAGAACTAAAGACTGATAAAAGGCAACATCCTGCTCCAGAAGGCAGGCAGGGCAGGATGACTGCCAAACAAGCATGAACCAAGGGAAAGGTAAAGGTGGTAGGGGAGTATTGGGACTTCCCACTCAATTCCAGGCTGGAAAACCTTCCCTCCCCCCCCCCCCTCAAAAGGAGCATGTGTGTTAATTTACATAGCAAGCAAGGCTAATTTAAATATAACTGGGCAGTAGTAGATGAGATGGTGACTACTAACCAATGAATGTGAATTTAGGCAGGTTTTTACTAATCATGTAACAGAATAAATATGTTGTTTTTCTTTGGTGTGGTGTGCCAGCTTTGTGGAGTTATAGCCTAGCACATGTCTCTGTGCAGACATGAAATAAAGATGTCAGTTCTGTGTGTAAGATTGGCTCATTGCCCACCAGGTACCAAACCCTGCTGGTGGGACAATCTGAAGCCCCTCTCCAGCTGCTGACACTCAAAACCCCATACACACTTGCACATCAAATAGAGGGTCCCTCACCCAGGGAAAGAGTTAGGAATGGAGTTTAATAAGAAGATAGGACAGACTTCATTGATCCCATGCAGACAAGTTTACTGAGCAACCAAATGTTTACATGTGGCAGACAGGTTTAAGGAGCTGCAACCTGTCTACATGTGACAAACATTTCTGTGCCCTCATCCTCTATTTTCCCATGCTTGTTCCTCCCCAGATGAACTAGATCCATCCCTTTTCCTGCCTTTATCACGTCCTCTAAACATCACATAAGAAGTCCTGTGTGATCCTAAAATGCTCTTCCCCTGTACCCCATACTGTGTCCCATACTTGTAGGCAGTGATTCCTCTCAGTCCTAAAGGTGCTCTGGCGTTCATGCATCTGGATGGATTTCACCCCTGGACACTGGGTCTGAGGGTCTTCTGGGATAGCCCTGGCAGGAGTCCAGACAGACTATCTGTTCCTCTGAGTCTTTAATTTGGATTCCCCCCATCTGTCACTGTACCCGTCTCTGTAGATATGATTTTTTGATGGGCTGTTAGCTCCTGTGATAGGCCTGGGAGTAGCCTGGCAGGGTATCAGTAGGGTCCCACCTGCCATTTTCTCTCTCTCTCTCTCTGCTCTTTTCTGGCTGTGTAGATGAGCATTTATCACATAACCTAACACAATCCAATTGTAGCAAATGGATCCAGTCTTTTGGGGTTTGTTCCTTTTTTTTATTGTCCCTAGGGCACTATTTCTATTATAATACAATTAAGGAAAGATGAGTTTCAGGGGCCTTTATCAACATCAAAGCAGAAAAAGAACTGTTAGATTAAGTAACAAAGGTCCTGCCCACAGCAGCACCTGAGTGAATTGCAGATGACTGCCAATCCTCTTAACTAAATATGATCAATTGGAAAGGGAGAGCGTTCCACTGTCTCCACTGGAATACATTTCCGTCCGGATTACTGTTCAATTAATTAACCTGCCAGATACTACTTGCCCCTTGGGCTATCAAATCTGTGTATTTTTTATTATTATTTTGCATTAAAATGGATCACACATAGTATAATATATAGTATTTGTACAAGATCATCATGTATACACAGTTATACAATTCATATATTACAGACTCAAACAATTGTGCAAATACACACACTAAATTTTTTTAAAATAATGTGTCACCATTTTTCAGGAAGTTCTAGCTAATGTTGGCTAGAGGTGTTGGAAAGCATTTTCTCTGAAACATTTTGATCAATTTTTTGACACCACTGAGACATCAACTTAAGGAATGATGCGAAAGTCAGATTTAGGTTACACATACAAAACCAGAAATCTCTCTTAGCAGTAGGAATAGTGAAGCACTCAAACAGATCATCTAGAGTCGCTGTCCGATCCCCATCACTGGAAGTTTTTGAGAACAGATTGATAAAAGCAGCGGTCCAGAACAACACTGCCACAGTTGCTACTGACTGTGGGCAGAAATAAGCTAGTCAACCTGTCAAAACCTATTCCCATCCTCTTTTTGTCAGAAAATGGTATTTCTATGATCGTCATGGCTGTACCATCATTTCACCAAACAGTGACTGTAACGATACTGGACCCCAGCCAGCAGCCAAGCACCATGCTGCCGTTCACCCTCTCCCCCCACCCCATAGGATGGGGGAGAGAATTGGGAAAAAGTAAAACTCGTGGGTCAAGATAAAGACAGTTTAATGGGAGAGTAAAATATGATTATGATGATAATAATAATAATAATAGAATTAGAATATACAAAACAAATGATGCACAATGCACTTGCTCACCACTTGCCAACTGATGCACAGTCAGTTCCTGAGCAGTGGCCCCTGGCCAGCTTTCCCCCAGTTTATATACTGGGCATGACATCCCATGGTATGGAATACCCCTTTGGCCAGTTTGGGTCAGCTGCCCTGGCTGTGAACCTTCTAACTACTTGTGCCCCTCCAGCTTCCTTGCTGCCTAAGTATGAGAAGCTGAAAAATCCTTGACTTAGTAAGTCTACATACCACTTAGCAACAACTAAAACATCATTGTGTTATCAACTTTATTCTCATACTGAACCCAAAACACAGCACTATACCAGCTACTAAGAAGAGAATTAACTTTATCCTAGCTGAAACCAGGACATTCTTATAAGGGGGAATGAAACTGGATTTTGGATAGATTTTGAGATTTATTTCCACATGAAATGGCAAGCAAGCTAGACTGGTCCAACAAGGAAATAATTTGCCTCAGAAATTTCAGTCCATCAACTAAGACTGTCCCCAAAAGGAATTCAGCTTCAGCAACTAAATTTAGATAATCAGATAAACAGGGTACTCCTTTCGTGCGGACACATTTTCCTATTTTTGTAGGAAGCCTCTCCAAAAAACTGAGATCACAACTTCTACACCATCATCTGATGATGATATTTACCACCTAACAATAGCAAGAAAAGAACCAAAATAACCTAAAAGACAATACTTCTATTCCTGTTGAACTTTTCTGTTAGAATATCCCCTGATGATTAACACAGTTAGTCTCAAGTTACAGACAATATGTTTGTGGAAATGCCTCTGTTTGTGGTCTCATCACCCTTTAGGCGGTTATTACTGACAGTGCTGGCAAGTCTGAAGGTGTAGGAGGGGATGTTTATATATGTAGTGCTATTTATTAATATCAGTTAAACAGAGAAGCTTGCAGAAATGTTAAATAGTTACAAAAGGTACTGGTATCTGAAAGTTAATAAATATATCGATTAATACTGATGATTCCTCTCTTCCTCCACCCCCCCCCCCCTCCAGAATAGTAGAAACAGAATTTCATTTACTAGACTAAATATAGTTTCACTCAGGGAGTCTTAGTATAACAAGGACTGCAGCTGAGTATGGAGCTGTCATGCTGCTGTTGTGCATAGTGTGAAATCACTTTTCTTCTACTGATGTTTTATCATCTACATACAAGGGAACAATATCACCCCAGGAGAAGCTCTGTTTCTCTGTGGATGAACTGTTCCTGGAAACCAAGCTGACATTGTGTCTTGGTGAAACACACAGGTACCCCTTTGTAGAATCAGTTTCTGAATCCTGAATATAGGGCAACAGGTTTTAGTAACAAAGCATCTCATGTCTACAGAGGAAGGGACTTCAGCCACAGCTGTTCCCAACATTTCCCTGTTGGGTGCATTTGGGCTGGCCTCTTGTTGTTCTGAGAGGTGTTCCTTAAGAACTGGATATGGGGCACAGATGTTCAACTTAAGACTGGACATTGTGCTCCAAGGGGCAATTGTGGACTTCTGCCACTAGTTCAGCAACGTTCAGAGCCTTCACTGAACTTGGGCCCCTGCAAGAAGAGAACAAAAGGCTAAATGAAATGTAGGGGCAACTATACAAAATAGAAATAGATATAATATATAATATACAGTATACAGCATACAATATACAGTATATAGTACATAGTGTATAATGTGTAATATATAATATGTAATGCTTAATTTGTAATATGCAATATATAATACACATGGAAAAGGAATATACTAGGAGAATGCTGGATTCACATCAGTTAACAATGACATCCTTTTCCTTTCTTTGTTCTGTGGCTCCTTGTAGTGTCTTTCAGAATTAGGGCCATAATTTTCCTACATTTCATCAGAACATATCAACTGATTAAGAGAAAAAAAATACTGCTTTTGGATTTGTGCTTTGTATGCATGGGAAATCCTTAAATGAGGTGCTTCAGGCTGTGTTTGATTTTCTGGGCTTGCAAAAAGGTGTTTAGTCATTCGTGTTTGGCCAGCCGGGATTAGATACCTTGTGTCTAAATGCTTCCTTATATACGCAGATGTGTATGGTAGGCCTTTATTCCTCCAGTGATTTGGTCTGACTTGTATGAAAGCATGTATATCATTCCTCTCACTTGTCTTTCTTGCTTTCAAAAAATGAATGTTTTAAAAAAATACAAACCCCCCAAAACCAGTACATTTAAATCAGTCCATCATTAAAAAATCATGGCTTCTAATTAATTATTAATTATTGAGAGGAAAGACAACATGCAGTAGCCTCAGGCTTGACAAGCTGTCAGGAATGCCTGCCAAGACTGCCAGGCTCACGAAGCTCCTGGGTAGTCACCACATTAAACACAGAAAGTTAAATGACATTTCCTGGAATCTGGAGAATAGCAATTGGACATAATAGAAACTGTTTTCTTTTTTTTTTTCTTTTCTTTTTAACACTGATATCCTTTATTGTTTCTTATTCTTGGCAAAAGATAGAAGACAATGGAAAATCTGTTAAGCAGACAGCAGCACATAAGTGGTGGAGCAGCTAATAGATTCCTGCAACAGCACATAGAGAAAACAGTTTGGAAAGCCAGTTATCACAAAGGGATAAACTCCTTCCTCATAAATATATTTTGTTTAAAGCATAAAAGATTAAATGGCTGAAGACAAGAACAGAAATCACAGGGTGCAGAACAGCATGCGGAATTGTGATCACTTTAGTTTACAGTGCAAGGTAATTTTAGCTGGCCATTTACCATGCAAATAGGTTTTATTAACCACCTGAACAAGGAATAAGGCTATACCATAGAAGTCTTTGACTTGTAGTGTTCCAAGCACTCTGTCAAAACTGTCTTTAAACATTACAAGATTGTGAACATTGAAGGAAAGAGAGACCTTTTCTTAGAAATCATAATACAAGCAATCATTGTGAAGAAAAATATATGTTATGTGAATCTCTTTGAAAGGAAAAGCATATTAAAGGACAAGAAAACACCATGATACCTCTCATGTTTAAAGACCTGTGATGGGTTGACCCTGGCTGGACACCAGGTGCCCACCAAAACCATTCTATCACTCCCCTCCTTTGCTGGACAGGGGAGAGAAAAATATAACAAAGGGCTTGTGGATCAAGATAAGGACTGGAGAGACCACTCACCAATTACCATCACGGGCAAAACAGACTCAGCTTGGGGAAAATTAACTCAATTTATTACAAATCAAATGGAGCAGGGTAATGAGAAATAAAACCAAATCTCACAACACCTTCCCTCCACCCCTCCCTTTTCCCGGGCACAACTTCACTCCCGGCTTCTCTACCCCCACCAGCGGCACAGGGGGATGGGCAATGGGATTTACGGTCAGTTCATCACATGGTATTTCTGCCACTTCATCCTCCTCTGAGGCAGGACTCATCACTCTCTTCCCCTGCTCCAGCGTGGGGTCCCTCCAATGGGAGACAGTCTTCCATGAACTTCTCCAGTGTGGGTCCTTCCCACGGGCTGCAGTTCTTCACAAACTTCTCCAGCGTGGGTCCCTTCCATGGCAGGCAGTCCTTCAGGAGCACACTCCTCTAGCATGGGTCCCCCACGGGGTCACAGCCTCCTTCGGGCACCCACCTGCTCTAGTGTGGGCTCCTCTCTCCCCAGGCTGCAGGTGGGCATCTGCTCCCCCGTGGACCTCCATGGACTGCAGGGGGACAACCTGCCTCACCATGGTCTTCCCCATGGGCTGCAGGGGAATCTCTGCTCCAGCGCCTGGAGCAGCTCCTCCCCCTCCTCCTGCAATGACCTGGGGGTCTGTAGGTCTGTTGCTCTCACATGTTTTCACTTCTCTCTCCAGCCGCACTTGCTGTTGTGCAGGTAGTTTTTTTCCCCCTTTTTAAATCTGTTCTCCCAGAGGCACTACCACCATCACTGATAGGCTCAGCCTTGGCCAGAGGTGGGTCTGTCTTGGACACAGAAAAAAAAAACCTTGCCACAGAAACCCAATACAAGACCCCTAGCAGAAAGGAATTTATTAAACCTTCCAAAATTGTATTGGTCTTGGGGACTTGTCAGGCTAACTACTGAAAGAGTATATACTAGTAGAGGTAGGCAAATCTATTTGAATTGAAAAGACTGTTTTTCAGTTAAAACCACATGTTAAAACAATCTTTTAATGCACCACGTTCTTAAGAAATTAATAACAAAACATACAAATATTTCAAAGTTTTCAAATAATACTTTGGACTCTTGAAATCATTACAGGTAAAAGTATTTGCTTAAAACAACCTTTATAGATTCTTGGAATTTCTCTGGCAGAGATCTCAGACTTATAAACCTGATCCTGAATGAAAAAACAGAATGTGACTTTTTTTTTACCCTAGCTACATACATATTTAAAGACCTTTAAACTCTGTTTCTTAAGTACAATGTCCATGTAAATTGTATTATAACCTAATTTTCCATAGTCTGAACGGAAGTCAAAATGTTTCAACATTAATTGATGAAAGATCAGAAGTGATCATTTCTGTATGATCAGTTTTACCTTAGATAATTATATTCAGAAAGATGTGGAGATTACTGTACATTGCCATGGTTAAATGTTTTGTTGGGAAATTATACTTACTGACGGACTATTACAGAACAACTTTCTGTGTACAAGGATCTAACATAAATGAAGTTCTATTGTTAATTTGGGTGGGATCATGCCTTTAATTTCTGTATTGAAAAATGAAAAAAAATATATATAGTAGGGCAATGCTGTAATAGAAGTCAGTATTTGCCAACATCATTGGTCTAGGAATTTCTACTTGTACCAAGGATGTATCTGAAAATTGAAAACATTCTAACCCATAAAACAAGCTTTTCTGCTCTATTTCTTTAATAGACTCCAAAAATATTATCATGAAAAAAACCCCAAACCACAGAAAAAAAAGAAGTAATTCTGGGAATAAACAATGTGCAATGTTATGAAAAAGATAAAAATGAACCAGTTAAACAATCTCAGTAAAAACAATTATACACATCTAAAACCAATTTTCAGTTCACCATATAGTAAATGATCAAAACAATAGAAAAGAACATTTCATAAAAGCCCTAGAAAAATCATAGAAGGTGCATATTCTTCAGGGGACTTCAAGAGTACAGCTTTTTTTTAGAGACTATGTTAGGATTGAAAAACAAAGGGCACAAAAATCAAAACAGCATGGCCTGTATTTTTTTTATTAAGGATTATATATATGGATAATGTGGATTATTATTAGATATGTTTTCTATAGTTTATCATAAAATATATACACAGAATAGCCAATAAGAGGCCAGATTCAGCAGTGCAACTAATTCTGATTCAGTAGGATTTTGCCATGCACAGTACTGTATGATATTCCCTCCTGCCTGCCATTGCCAAAATATTTCATCATGTTTCAGTGCCCTCCTGAAAGGCACATACACTTTCACTGTTATCGCACAGGTATCTGTAAGTTAACAGATGGTCATTTCAAATTAAATCACGAATTTGAGTGGATTTATATTTTGCCACAAAGGATTTACTATGGGGTGAACATGATTTTTTCCAGTCTGTCTTTCACTCATTCCTGTTTAGAAATGTTGTGAATTTTCTGTTTCCTAAGGAACTCCTCTTTTATTTTGAAGGCAGCCCTGAGCCTTCAGCTCTGCTTTTTAACCTCTCCAGGAGCCATTCAGGCTACATCTATGAAACATGTGCAGGACTACTCTTTCTGGCACTGTGGCTGGCTGGCTTGAAAGAGCCTATGTCCCCACTAATAAACTCTTTTACACTCCAGAACAAGGTGCCTGTATCCAAACTACGTCCTGGGAATGATCCTATTTCCATGCAAACTCATGAGCCACAGCCAAGAATCCTTTGGCACAGGAAAAATTCATGCCAGAGACTAAGTTAAAAATTTAACAGTATAAACGATTATGTTTCAGTACCTGGGAACATTGCCTGGCATTGTTTAATTTTCTACTATGGTTATAACTTCAGAGTTTTCATAGGCTATAATTAGACAAGACTAGGTTCTCAAAGGTATTTATGCATCTAGCTTCCTTTTCTTTCAATGAATTTAGGCCAAAAAACTGCCTTTAGGAAGCGGGCCAAAGTGCACAGAATAAGCACATACACCTCTGCAAACAGATGTAGATCCAAGTCCTGTTTGGTGCAGAAGCAGCTTCCTGGAATTCTGCACAATGGCACATACACAACATCCACTGCTGTAAATTAGCTATCTGTTACTCCTCGCTCATTTTTGTTTGCTTTTTCTACAGCCTCCACTTGGACAAATGAAAATATTTCTGTGAAAACATCTCACCCTTTGCTCTTGACAGCTCATGTCAAACAAACGGTCGTAACTTATGTCACTAGCTAGAATGTTAGATTTATTTACCATTTGGAAAATACTGCAAGCAACTAAATCAACTGTGTTTAAAAGCACAGTCCTCCCCTTCCAGCAGATTTTAAGTGTGTAAAGATGGCTGGCTACTGTTTAGATAGAAGTATATATGACATGAGGGCAAACTATTGCTGCCACACATAGGCATTTGAGAGCAGTACTAACGCAGAGGGCTGTGCTTTGAACTGCATAATGCGTACCCTGTTTTCTGTGTGGACAGCAATGTCCTGAAAATCTCTCTCAACAAATTTCCACACTATCACTCTGTTGTAGCTGGCTGGACCTGCCAACTGAGATTACTTCTCACGTTCTGTCTTTGTCTCACCTTCTGGCTGTTGTGCCTTTCCCTAGGCGTTTCTGTTTTGATTCTTTGTTTTGTAAGAAGCTTTAGCAGTAGCTCTAGCACATTAAGCTACAAAACCCCCCTGTGCTCAGCATACACTAAGGGTTTGAATAAAACCCACAAAAGCAAGCAGACTCAGATCCACAGCAAAGCTTCACTGTATGTCTACCTGAAATTACTTACAAGGTGGCAATTAATGCTGTGCCTGTATAATATTTATTTATTACTATACAGCATTCATACACAGGCACAGATGTATTTATAAACACATTCCTAACAGGCTACTCCTGGCATTTCTGATGTCGAGGAGACACTCACTGAATAGATCATCTGGACTCCACTGGGTTCAGTGTGGTTCTCCCAGTGGATTTACTGTTACTGAGATGCCATTGATGCTGTTGTTGGTATTATTGACTCTGGACAAGTCACATAAATTCTCAGTGTGATAAGTTTAGCCAAACTGACAACGACTTTACCCCTTGAAAAGTATTTTGAGATCTATGGATAAAAATGATGGTACTGTAAAGCAGTTTGTCCCATCTGAAATCTCAGGGACTATTCAAGTAAATACATCTCAGCATGAACAAAAATGTGAGATGCAAATAAAGTTACACATTTTTACCAGAGCATATTTATTTTTTATTAGTCTTTCACTGAATGTGAGAAAGGCTAATAAACCCAATAAGCCTAAGATGTGTGCAGAAAACATGATCAGTCATCAAATAAACCAAGTATTATTATGAGAAACAGAATATGTGAAGCCTTATATCCTGTAACTTTCCTGCCTTTAAAGTTTGTATTAAAAGTTTTCTGTCACTGAACCCACAGATTTAGGTCTCTCCTCCAACAGAAGTTTCCTTTTGTAAAACCTGTAGGAACTTCAGGTCTATACTTGCAATTAAAAGAAGCTTCTGGGAATAAGTTCAAGTATTGGATCCCTGATTAGTTAAATATTAGCTCTCCCAAAGGCTCTGGTTTGCATGGCTCCAACTAGATGTCCCTGCTATACAGATCTGCTTTTGATGGGGTTAGTTATAAACACTGTACACATGAGTCAGGGCCACTTGGTCTTACAGCAAGGGATTGAATTCTAGCTTTTTTTGAATTTAGCTATATAAATAAAAGAGATCACCATCATCAGATTTGACCTAAATTGATAATCCAATTAAAAACATTACTACAGAAAACTGACAGACAAATATAGAAATATACACACTCAAGTATCTACACATTCTTCTTGTACCACCATTAAATTATGCCATCAGGACAAAAGCTGATTCCTGAATGAGTGATATTGTTAGTATGAATATTGCTGTCACATGCAAAGTATCTTACATTCATGGAGAGAAGTGATCCCAAAATAAATGTCAGAAGAAAGCTTTGAGAGACCATGGGAGAAAGAGAAAAACCTTTTTTTTTTCATGACTTTTTAAGAAAAGCAGGACATTTCTTTTCAAAGACCTTTCCTGAAGATTTAGTTGTTTCCACTTAGTGATTATCTGGCTCATTCATTAACTCACTTTATGTGCAGAGGGGGAGGGAAAAATTCCTATTCTTTTAATTTGCTAATCTAATGTAGGATTCATCTCAGTAACTTTAAAGCATCTAAAAGTCATTTATTTTAGTCTACAGTCATCACACAGTTTCTTTCGAGAGTCAATGGAGAGGAATTGGCATCATCACAGAGTGATTAATCTGCTCTAACATCGGTGTCTAAAATAGGTGAAAGAATCACCCTCTGGAGATGCCTGCTTTTCTGTATCATCTGTAAAGACACCTCCAGTAAGTTGCTAACAATAGACATCTAACTTTGAAAAGCTTACATTTAAATCTGATCAATTCCGTCTCAACTGATTTTTCTTGTAACAGACCATGATTACTTGAATGGTGTTTCTACCGATGACTAGGGTAAAGTGTTCTTTGTTTCAGCATCACAAATCATTCGGATTCCTACAAAGAATCATGCTTTATTTGTAGTGGAGAATGATGCTTGGCATTGAGGAAGGGTGGAAGAGCTTGATGTGAGGTTACTAAGTCCTTGTAGAGAAGGCTGAAGCATTTACCTGCTAGAAGTTCTTTTTCACTGTTCAACTGCACTTTACTGATTGGCAAGTACTTGCATTTCTTGATTGCTTTTGATTCAGATTGCCACACAGAGTATGATTTTTCCATTTTTCTTTCCTGATAATCCTGATGGAGGGTTTTTTTTACAATGTTCTGCCTGGCCTTCTTTGTCTTGTGTTCAGCTTCAGTTTTGTGAGTTCATCCATCTATGGCATAACCATATCACATATATTATAACACCTGTCCTGTGTTAGACAAAATACCTTAAATTCAGGCTTCTTTCTAACATTCTTCTCTTTGTGACACCTGCAAGTTCTATACTACTCTTCTACACTTGTAGCCTTTGGGACACTAGACAATCTCTGCCTCTGAGATCGTTGTTAGTAACACAAGCACTTTTTTTTCCCTTTACAGTACATAAGAAATTCCTGACATCTGCACATTATTTTGAGCATTGGAAGTGAGAGAGTAAGTGTCCAATTAGAAAAATCCTTCAGCATTTCTCATCCTTGTTTAAAGGGTGGAAAGCATACCTACTGCATACTCTTACTTCTTTATTCTGTCACCATGCCAGAGATTCTCTCTATTTCATTTCACATGGAATCTTTTTCTGATCTGCTAGCTACACCTGATACCTCAGGCAGTTTGCCTCACCTTCCTGGCCATATACATGGCTTGCAGTTCACACTCAAGTATTTCATAAATTATTTCTGAACTTATCAGCTTTATGGTAAATTGTACTAAATGAGCATGTGGTGAGTACTAGAGTTTTATATATTTACATATTTGGTGATGTGGAGTTCATATATTATTTAAGCTTTTACTGCTTTGGAAGGTTTTCTTTTTTAACGAAGACATTAGAGGCTGAAGTCCTCTTAAGTTCATTTGATGATCCAGAATTTCTTATCTGAGCTGCTCTGTGGTCAGCCTACTTGTAAAAACATGATGGTTTCATTTTTCTAGAAATAAGGGTAAGTGTCATATCCATGAGTCCCCTCCTCCCCAGGGTACAGCTGCCTGGGCTCAGCACCAAACTAGAGACTGTTGCTGGCAGCTTTACTGGGGCTTCCCCAAATATCTCTGCTAGGAAACCACAGGGGGCTCCCCTCTCCTTCCTTGGGAGATGCTTTTAAGATGAGGCTCCTGTGCTCAGTGCCCACCTAATCTCCCACCCCTGCCACATCACAGCCATTGCTTTGCGCACCCATGGGCCTGATCCCCCACTGGCAGGCCCATGTCCTGGCCTGGCTTTGGTCTGTCCCCTTCCTAATGGAGGTGCCCAATACCTGGATCTGGGGTTGCCCCAGTTCCTGCTAGCTGCCCTGCTCCTGTCTGGGGCAGTGGGACAGCCCTGGCTGCCAGGTCCTGCGCCACAGAGACCTCATGGGGACACCCCCCCTCCCAGCCTCCCCTCCCTCGGGGAGCCTCCAGCTCTGCAACTGCCATGGCAGTCAGCTCCCTGAAGTGAGCACACCCATGTCCTGTCCTATCCCACCTGTTGTTGATTATCAAGATAATCTGCTTTGCAACACGACATGCATCAAAACAGAGCAGACACCCTGTAATAGGCTTTGGAAAGAGTCCTAAATACGTGAGCCATCCAAAAGTTAAAAATGTGAAGATAAAGCAAAAGTGAAGAAAGTGCAGAAAAATGATTTGCTATTAGTCAGAGGCATCACAAAAGAGAGTACTTCTAGAAAAATTAAATAAAAATCCCTCAGCCTAAACATCTTTTCATTTTTTTTTACTAATTTCAGGATTTTGTAGTTCAGCTTGCTTTGCTTCAGTGATTCACTTCATTCTTAATGGTTCACTGAGCTGGGACAATAATAGACTGCACAACAAATGTTCCTCATGTGTTGTACCAATTGCATGCATGGGGATGATTTTGATGAAATGTACTGTTTATGAAGGGAATCAATAGGCAGTAATAGCCTTAGCTGGGCCTGGTACATGAAAGAAAGAGGCTATACAGGCTTTCCCAAGTAGGCCTGCTGATATATCTCCATTACTTGCAGTAACTTGACTCTTCTGGTCCAAACCATGCTGGAAGGAGTGTTAGGGATCAATTTCTGATTGCTAAACTGCCAAACACAATCTAAGCCTTAGGAACTGCCCTGTGAACAAACCTGACCCTTGGGATTTTTAAAAGCCTGCTCAACTAGGTGATGGAGCTGCACTTTTCACACTTTGTGAAAATATTAATTGAAGCTGCACTAGTCTATGATGTTTTCTTTTTTTATTATTATTATTCTGAATATTTCCAATTCATATGTATGCTGTTTGTATTTCTGTTTTCATGTGTGTATGTTTGTATAAATACACCTATAGGTAGCTTTTTGTGGGCAACAATAGTTGGCACAAACAATGTGAAGTACGGTTGACACTTGGTAGGTGTATAATCATACCTAACTATTGCATTTATGTCTGCCTTTGAACCTGAAAAAGTATTTTGGAACATGTTACATCACAAGCAATAGTAGAAATGTTACATCACAAGCAATAGTGACTCTCTAGTGAAATATGGCCAGAGGAAGATCCTCTTTCCTTCCAGAGGAAGATCCCTTTCTTTTCTGATTGGTGAGAACATGATATTTTTTTCCAGGCAATATGGAATCACAACTGTGTGGTGCCTGTTAAGATGGAGCACTTAGTTTTGCAGCAGCCAAATTCTTTACAGTGAGAGTTATCATGGAAATAGAAATGAATGAAAATCCTTACAAAGAAAAAATAAAGAAGAAATGCATTGCATTCTATTTTGTCATTTTTCTTTTTTGTACTTGGTTATATTGTGAGAGGAAGGCACTTTGACTTCAAGAGATTTCAATCGTACATTTTTGTGGTTAAGTCCAATGGCTTAACCTACATCCTTGCATTGTGTGAGAGGAAAAGAAAACCAATTATTAACAGGCTGGTCTGATGCACAAAGAAAACCAAGCAGAACTGAGGCATAACATATATGGATACAAAAAAGGAATCAGACTTGCCATTCTCATTCCAGCCACTCACATTTTGCGGTCATTTCTAACACATTGTCAATTAGAAAAGTATCTGTCTGTCATAACATTTGTTAAGAACTGCTAATGAACTACATATATTGTGCCAATTTCTATATATGTATGTTTGGAATAACTAATTCCAAAAATATTTCTTAGTTAATCACAAACAACTATGCAAAAGAAACTTATTTGTATTCAGAACCTAAATTTATCAGACTATGTGACCTAGAAGTTTGCTAACTGAAGGGAGTAAATGGAAACAAGCATATTCGTAAAGAGCCTGAATGATCTGTTTTACACTATCATTTCCCTATGTCCACTTCAAAATCTAGTATCAGATTTAAAAAGCTGTAAATTTTACTATAATAAAGTTTTTACATTTTGGTTTTTGTTTGTTTGGTTGGTTGTTTTTTTTTTTTTTTTCTTTTACAGTTCAGGTTTTCTTACAGCTAAGAAAGATTTTTTTGAAATTATTTTTAGGTAAATCATAGGCTTTTCATTTCACATGGAAAGATAATGCAAAATGAGACACTGACCTGGCATGAAGCTTTTATATAGAATACCTTCTTGTGTCCTGCATGCCAACAAAAAGTCATCCCACATCTTCTTTTAGGAGGCTGCAAAGGGTAAAAGGAATATGGTAAAAGTTTTGGTACCTTCTTGTAAACATCAGGCACTGTGACTTCAGCATATTGCATTATAGTGCAGAGGGGCCTGAAACTTGGATCTTCTTTACCATATAGCCATAACAGTTACTGTTCTGTAGACCTGAAAATAGCAATAGCTTCATATTTGTTTGTTTGCTTTTTTTTAACTTGGCAAACATACACATTTGTTCATAGAAGGGCAACAAAGCTGGTGAAGGGTCTGGAGAGGAAATCTTATGAGGAGCAGCTGAGGGAACTGGGGTTGTTTAGCCTGGAGAAAAGGAGACTGAGGGGAGACCTTATCACTCTCTACAACTACGTGAAAGGAGGTTGTAGAGAGGTGGTTGTCAGTCTCTTCTCCCAGGTAACAAGCACTAGGACAAGGGGAAATGGCCTCAGGTTGTGCCAGGGAAGGTTTAGATTGCATATTAGGAAAAATTTCTTTATGGAAAGGATTGTCAATCATTGGAACAGGCTGCCCAGGGAAGCGGTTGAGTCACCATCCCTGGAGGTGTTTAAAAGACATTTAGACGTGGTCGTTAAGGACATTGTTTAGTGGTGGACTTGGCAGTGCTAGGTTAACAGTTGGACTTGATGTTCTTAAAGGTCTTTCCCAACCTAGACGATTCTATGATTCTGTAAAGATGAAGTCAGAGTAACATTAAACAGTATGAGCTGGAGAAGGGAAAAGAAGATCAAATTGGTTTGTCAACATACTGCCAACAGCCAACACCAGGGTAGATTTGAGATGTAAGCCTTGTTAAATATGTAATCACCTACGAGGCACAATAGCTGCATTTTATTGATCTCAGTGTTGAAAAGTTGGACTTAAGACTATATATTGTTGTCATGCATATCAGAAAAAATGAGAGCACAAAATTCTGGAGAAAAAATCTTCCTGAAAAAAAGAAACCTGCAGTTTCAAATCAACTCTATGCAGGAGGCACCTGACTGGGAGCAGCCAAGAATGAACAATAGTTTAAATAGATGCTGCAGACAGAGAAGGTGCATCATCTCTAAATTTCAACTCTCCCCAAACTCTAGGAGTTAAATCTTCACTAGTGATCCAACTTTATGGCCTGCAGGGCATCTCCACTTTGACGTGAAGGGAGGATGAACGAGTATCACTGCATTTGTCCCTGTATCATCAAAAGCCTTCCTTATTGATCAAAATGCCTTTTCTTTGTTTTTTTTTTTTATATAATACTTTTAATATGTCAGTTATTAGTAACATGAAAGGATGCAAATGTGTGAGAAGACTAAAAATAATCCTCAGTCCTCAGAACACTGAAGTGTTAACTCAGACGCCTAGCAGTAACCATTTTACCCCAAAGTCAGTGTTGTTTGTGTGAAAGGGATTTTTTCACAGATTTCTACACAATTTACCTTCCGTGTAGTCACATGAGGTGAGGTCTACTCATGTAATGCTGACAAAAATTTTAATTCATCTGAAAAGGGGAAGATCCTGGTCCTACATTCCATCACACCTCCTCCCACTGCCTAAGCTTATGATCATGAGATTTCACACTTGCACAAGTTTCTGTTGCTCATCAGTCACTTCTCAAAACTGGTTTCCTTGAAACAGCAAAAAATAATGTAGAAAACCTGTAGGTAAATTGTCTGCCATTTTGATGAATCATGTAAAAGGAGCTAGTTATTTTGATAAAAGACGTAAGATTACTACTGCAGTTTTCTTCATATATAGTTTTTGTGAGGTATCAGCTTCAAGACCTATAGAATTGACAGTTCTAGCAATGAACAACTGGTAGTCCAAAATCCTGTGTTGTGTCTTAAATTTATCTGTATGAAAAGTAAAGCATGTAGAGAGGATGGTTGAACTAGTGACACTTTTCTGCTTCATGTGTATTTGCAACAATTTTGTACAGTTTTCTTACTATTGGGTTCTTGTTCAAATACATTCATAATCACTCCTGTATTTATGAAACTCACATTTTCTATTGTTTTTTACTGGCATGTTACAATAGTAATAACATAAAAGGTTCTACTTTCAATCAGTTGCAGGATTCACATTCTTAGAAATTATTAAAATGTTCTATTAGACACCTGTCTGCTACTGAAAATAAAATAGTGCTCATGCATATAAATGTAATGCCCAAAGGGACATGTTTTTGTAGAAGCCCAGATCATACAAATTCATTCATAATCTCACAAATCTGTCATTCCTGCCACCAGTACTTTTGTTTTGAATCTTCCAGAAAATAAACTAGCCCCCCCTTTCTGATTTTCTTTATTATTTTTTTTCTTTTTGTATTTTTATTTTCTTTTAACTAGGGGCCAAATAAAGCATTTCTATATTCAACAGTATTGAAGGTCAATCCCCAGTTCAGTCTGCAGCTGATAGACCCAATCTGTGAATCATATTATCAATCCTTTGTTGCCTCTGTAGTGGCAGCTTCAGACTTATACCAAATCACTGATAAAAACCCGTTCCCTCTGAAGCAAGCTGTAAGGGGTAGAAGACACTGTGCAGCACATCAAGTTAGGGAGCATGATGCATGTCTACTATACTATAAGCAGAGCTTCCATTTCAAGATCATTAGTCTGAGATTCAAAGTTATCTATGGGCAGGCCTTTACTGGTGGATATGAGGCACTTCTGGACTCTTAGCTTTGATTGTCCCAGCTCAATCCCAGGGCAAGATCATGGCTACAGCAGTATCCTCCCTTCACTTCACTGTGTGTCATGATTTCTGAAGTAAGAAAGCAGTGACTATGAGCTGGAAGACAGTTTTTTGCACTTTGCTCAGTTCCTCAGTCTAGATGAATAAATACTGTGATACAAGGGCACATGGTACAGCCAGCTAGTCTGTTTACCTTTATAATACTAAGATAAGTCTGCAAGAACAATACTGATGACTGCTTGTAACTGAGAAAAAATATTTACAGAGTATCTGAGTTAAGATTAGACACTTCTCATAACAAAAATGGCTTTACTTTTCCATTTTAAATAAATGCTAATGAACTATCAATTCTCATGTGTTTGATGTATCATTCTTTTTCAATCTCAAGTAAAACACATGCTGCTTTTTTTTTTTCTCCAGAGAATTGGGAAAAAAGGAAAAGAGAAAGACAAATAAGTTATTAGTTTTATGTTTATTTTAAAATGAAGTTTTCTTTTAAATAAAGAGACCTAGAGCTACAAGTTCAATATTAGGATGTGAATATTCTGTAGAGCCTTCCAAAAAGAAGTCTGTACTTTGATCTTGAGGTGCCAAGGTCAAAAGGAAGTTAATGGCCCTCACACTCTTGTTCTGTAACTAAATTCTCATCAGCAGCTTGCTTCTCTAGCCAGGACTATATGTGAGATTTTTCTGTCTAAATTTGGTACATCAATGGAAGCACGGCAGAAGCCGTCGGAGGAGCAGTTTGCTGATCTCCTGATACAGCTGTCATTTATTTCTCAAGATCTTGCAATTACTGTGAGCGTTGTAGTACAGACACAGTTCAATGACAAAACTGGCAGCCTTGCTGTAAAGAAAGTGGAAGATTATTTTGGAGGCTAGGAATACTGAAAGCATCCTAGTAGATTGTTTTGTGAACTCTGAAACAATCAATATACATCCATATTTTTTGCCCCAGAATATCTTTCCAATCATATTGAGGGGGGAGGGAGGGAAGTCAATCCAATTTTCACAAGTGAACAAGACACTAGTTACTGGACATGTGGACTAAATTATGCAGTATGCTAACAATTTCAGGATTAAATCCTTGGAAGCATAATAGGGAAGGTAATAAGTTGGTGTTGTTGCAGAGGATTTATGTACATTGATGCTTGACTGCCAAAGTTTATTCTGTGGCCAGTGCTCTTGCCTCTGCTTTTCAAGAGGGAAGATTTGCAAGAGAACATTGAATAGCATCAGCTTACTTTTTGCTTGTTTTTTGTTTTTTTTTTTTTACTTTTAAAAAACAATTAGATCTTGAAAAAGAGTAGTCTGTCAGTAGAGACTGCTTATGTGACAATTTTCTATGGACTGTTGAATGATTAGCACTGGATACTACTGGTCTTGCAAAGCTCCATTTTGCAATCAATAGGCATTTTAGTGCTCTGTATAGCTCATCTTTAACCCACAGTAGTTATGTCACAACACAAAAAATTACTATCTTTTTGTGCTTTTCTTGCATGGCATGGTAGTACAACAGCAAGCCTGGAATACAACTGACTAACTGCCACAGACTATAGCAGTCATGTAGTATATTACTTGGAGTCCCCACTCTTTAGTAACGTAAAGCATAAACCTTTTTCTTCCTGCCTAGCAAGACATTTATCATGCAAAAATTCTGCAGAGGCACATACAATGAACATGGAGGAGTCAACATGTGGCAAGGACCTACCTGGAGAAGGAAGCTACTGTTTGCCAAATTGCTACCTGGGTGCTTAAAAGCAGATTGCTTGGATTGGTTTGCATTATACACATTTTGCACAGTCCTCCACCCCAAAATAGACCTGATGAAGCTCTGATGAAGAAGGAACTCCGCTCAACTTTTCTGAAGGTGACAGCTACTGACAGGACAGACAGCTCAGCTGAGCAAGTACTGACAGGATCATCGCACAAGGTGCAAAGGCCAACCTGCATCAGCCTTACTCTCAACTTTAGGGGAGATGCAGTCTGATGAATGACCTTGCTTTCCCATTCACAGGGTCTGAGTCCACAGCAAGAAGGAAGTCCTTTCTTGAAACACATAAATGCACAGAATCTCTATTCCTGGTGAGAAGACCCCATACATTGCAGCCTCAGCTTTACATCAGGAGCTATAGCCTCCTGCACAAGGAATGTTGCCACAGTGTTTGTGGACCTGACATATCTCTGCTGTTTCTGCTTCAACTACCAGTGCTGGCACCTCCTTGGCTGGTGCACTGGAAAGTCCAGCCATCTCCTCCCCAAAGAGTTCCTTGCTGATCTCAATGCAAAACTGCAACAGGCCCATCACCTGAACACATCAAACAATTGGGTTCCAATGCAGGTGTATGAAAACAGATCAGACAGCCTTTCCCACTCCTGAACCTCATTTTTGTGCAGAAATCTGCAGCTGTGGGGTTGCTTTTCCTGGAGTATAAGCATTTGTTCAAGAGAGGAGGCAGCCAGGGAGCTCTGAACAGCAAAGCTCAGATGGGACCAGAAGGCTGTAGCCAGCTGGTAAATCATAGAATTATTTAGGTTGGAAAAGACCTTCAGGATCCTTCCCAGTCACCTGCAACTGCACTTCCAGGGGAGTGTGTGCTTCTCAGAAGGGCTGAGTAAGTTTGGTCCCACTCAGATGGCCAGGTTGCTGGCACTCATCCTGCTGGTTGCAGTGTTTGCTGATATTAAACAGCAGGCCAAGCAAGTGCTTCTAGAGGAGGAGGGTGGTGTGGGACAACCTATCGGCCACACTGAGGGAACAGGAACACAATGTTAATAAAGTAGACATTGTCAACATACATCATCTAGGCTGATCTCACCCAAGCCTATCCAAGGGAAGGATCCCTGGCCACACCGAGTCTGCAGCAGATGGACTGCCTTTGCTGAGATACTGCCACCTCTCTCCCTGCCCTTCTGACACAAGTTCCTTTGTGGATAAACCTCCAAAGCCTTCAGGAAGTACTCCAAGGAAAGAAATGCTTTTTCTGTGCCATATTCCCCCCAAAACTGACCCCTCAGCAGCAAGAAGTGGCTGGCAGAAAACATGGCTTTTTCAAGGAGGCTGTTGCTTTGTCTCTACATATGTCTGGGCTCTGCCAGTCCCTGTGGAGTAGGCAGGCTGCTCACCACATTTACTCTCCTATTCTTGCCAGGTTCTTCTGCCTTTTGGACTTCTGCATGGTGTTCATCCAGTCCTCATACAGGTCTACATTGAGGACCTTGGCAGGGATGTTTTGGAGGAAGTCCTACAATGCCAAAGGCTCCAGGTGAGGCTTTGAACACTCCTTCTGGGAGCATAGGCAGCATCCCCGGCACTCTGGCTCATGAGCAGGAGGGTGGTTTTTAGGTCCCTGCTGTTGCAGGTACCCATCAGCACTGAGAGAGCCTGGAGCTGCAGGGCTCCAGATCAGGAGAATTCACCTCCAAGACGACAGCCAGCAAGTGTGCAGGCTGGCTTTGCAAGTTTACTTCCATGCCACTGTTGAGGGCCTCCCTCAGTTCCCTTGAGATACACTTGCCAGCTGCAAACAAGAATATCCCCTGTGTAGAGGGTCCTTGCTCTTCCAAGACAGTCAGCAGGTCCTGCAGGGGACATGGGAGGACAGTTGCCTGGCTGAAGACAGGCCCTGGGGCAGGTGAACCTGCCTCAAGGACAGGAACAAATGTGGACCATTCTGCTTTTAATGGGACAGGATGGAGGGATGGCTGCAGGTAGTTGACATGAGGAGGAACTGGTTTTGTCCCCAAGACCCACATGGGGTCCCTTCCCTGTGCTGGAGACAGCAGCTCTCAGTAGGAGCCAGAGGGATGAGGACCCTATGACCATCCGTGCTTACCTGGAGGGGCTGAGGCCCCCCTGCCACCAGACCCCAACTGCCTGGGTGCCTCTGCAGCAGCTCAGGTCTCTCACTCTGCAAAGGGCCAGGGCAGCCCCCTTCTCCTCTTCTGGGTCCTGCCTGCTGCCAAGGAATACAGGACAAAACCCCTTGATGAGAACTTCCAGGCGAGTGCTCCCAGGCCTCCTCACCACTTTCCCCCTATGGCTGAGCACAAGAGAGAGATGTCATTTGGGAACCGGGGTCCCAGGGCGCTCAGCTCTGTCCTGCTGCAGAGTAATAGGGATGGACATGCCCTGCAGGAAGGGCAGCAGCAGCCCCAGAACAGCACAAGTGCCCACCTGCAACAGGAAGAGAGAAGGGCTGTCCTGCTTCTCTTGTTCAAAAACATGTCCATGGCAGTTTCTTTCTGGGGAGCTCAGACCTGGGCACAGTACTGAGCAGAGGGGAAGGGTCGCCTCCCTCCAGCTGCTAGCAATGCTTTTCCTAGTGCAGCTCATTGGACCACTTGCCACCTTTGTGGCAAGGTCATTTTGCTATCTCCTTTTCAGCTTGGTGTCCACCAGGACTCCAGGGCCTTTTTGGTTAAGCCATTTTCCAGCAGCTTTATGAAGCTAGTTTTGGTCACAGATATGTGTGGATGTTTCCCCAGATGCTTCGTGCCCAGACTGGTGCCATCCGCAGTTGGTCCCACCCTCTTTCTGCAGGTGTCCCTGTGCCACTGCTGTGAAGTTTAGATGAGCATGTTTTCTCTAACCGAACCAAGTGGAAAGGCTCTCTGTTGTTAGGGGACAGAGAGAAAAGAGTGTAAGAGGATGAACCTTGGTCACAGAATCCAGAGATGGAGTTTCCACAGTCCAGCAAGTGATGGCCTGGGGTTATTTACAAAACACAACTTTTTGTCAACAGTCAGCAATACTGCCATAATATGAGGAAAAGAAACAAACAAGCAAATAAATTAAAAAAAAAAAAAACACCCAAAGAAAGTAGAGGTATAAGGAGTGCAGCTAAAAAGAGAAGTGAGCAAAAATGGTTCTTCAATGGCCTTTGCTGTGTATTCTGCAACTTCTAAATGTTGAAACTGCTCTCTCATCCTAAATGCTGCTGAGAAACTTGTTCTGCACGTGAATCAATATCACCTGGGAAAAAATATTAGATAGGGCCTTTCATTAGTGTATCTATTACTATATTTCATTCTTTCCAGACAGAATGGCATATGTATAAGTAAACACACACCCTAACCATTTATTTAAAGAGGTGTAGTAATTTTACAGATAATTAGAAATAGTTTTTCCACCTATTCCTACTTCCTTTGCAAAAGCAGAATCACTGGCACATAACTTTTGTCTATCCTAAAGACACGCGCTACTTCTTCAAATAGACAGACAGAGGCATAAGATACTAAACAACAGCAGCTCTGTTGGTAAGGAAAAAGACCCAATAGTAAGAAAAGATTCTGATTTTTCCAACATGAAAAAAAAAGTATTACAGGGGCTACGTCATGGGATGTATCAAATGGAGCACCTTTTCAGAGAGTGCCTTGGAAAGTGCCTTTTCAGAAAGTGTCATCTAGAAACCTGCTATATGTAAGCTGGTCCAAGAGGCCACACAGGATTACTGCCTACCTTGGAAAGTTGTCTCAATGCTCTCAATCAAGGCAATTTGGAGTTAAGAAGACTTGAAAATTTTTAGACTTGAAAGCTTCAGCGTGGTTAAAGTTTTAGATTTAAACCAACATCAAATATTTTTTGTACTTGGGCACAGGTGCATAAATGTATACATTTGCCAAATTATATGTAAGAATTTAGGCATGACATTACTTCTGAAGAATTAATTATTTCTAAATACAAATGAAACCCCTCTTTTGATACCTTTTTATGCATATACAACTTTTAAAGGTTCTCAGTTTGATGTTTATCAACTTTCAAGTAGACAGTAATCTACTTGTCAAAGATACATTGAAATCTTTGCTAGACGTCATGTGTAGAATCCAGTTTGTCTGCTTTAGACTGCAGCAATAGAACTACCTGGAATTTATAAGACTTCTCTAAAAAGTTAGGGAATATGACACAGTACTCGCGTGACAGCTACAGACTTCGGAGTATTAATAGTTACTCTAAATTCAGCAATGTGATTCAGTCTGAGAAGAGGATACCTACATTTAGGCACCTATTACAGAGGCCTAGATGTAAGTTTGGTATTCAAAAGCTCCAATTATAAGCGAAGTCCAAGTCACTGGACTTCAGTTGCTAATGATAAAGCACAAAAATTTCTGCTATCATTTCACCTTCAGAGCATGCTCCCGTGCTATCATGTAGCGTAGAGTACAGCTGAACAAATGTAAAGGTGACATTAGATTTTTTTCAACAGAGATTTTTAGTGAGATTGGGCATGCTAGGGTGTCTTGTATGGATTCTGATATACTCCAGAAAGGAGTTTGTGTCATTTCTGCCAACTCTGTCATAGACTCCTCAAGTGGCAGTAGACACTCTTTTTTGTAGCCCTCTAAATATAAGTTTGCCATTACTTATAAAAGGACACAGGCTTCATGTTGATATGGTGTCATGACCTAGGCTGGACAGACTAGGGAGTTGTGTTTAATTCGAAATTCCCTCAGGCTAAATTAAGGTGAAACCACACCAAACTATCAGTTAAAGATTTTATTCATGACAGCAGCAAACTGAACTGGGGAGGTGTGGTAGTAGGTGGCAGGGTTTCTCACAACAGGAATTGGCATAAGACTATGGCTGTAAACCAGGGTAACCATATACATCAATTCAGAGAATGAGCAGATTCCTCCTGTTGAGTCATGAGGTTCAGAGCAGACGCCCTTGCTTTCTAGACTCCTCCTCAGAGAAGGGTCCAGGGGCAGCTGGATCGACTCGTAGCCTCAGACTTGGTCAACGGTTTATGTCTTAAAATAGATGAGGTGTAGGGATTGTGGAAAAGGAAAGAGAGAAGAAGACAGAGAGACAGAAAGAAAGACACATTTCACCAGTCCTGGGTCCAGCATTGGTTCAGTCAGCCGAGGGGTCCAGTCAGTCGAGGGGTCCAGTTCTGGTGGGCTTTGCCCCCGGGGCTTCAGTTTGTGTCCTTTTATCATCCTCGCACTTCCTTTGGGCCGGAACCCGAACTCATCAGGTTAATGAGCAGTTTGTGAGCCTTTGGGCTTAGGGGTTGTTTGTGGAGTAACTCCTCCTTCCCTGCAGACATGACCATTGTTTGATCTTTGTATCAGAACAGGGAGCTGCTCACCCTCCAGCATGCCCTCCCCCTCCTGTTGCTGATGTCTGACATGATGGGCTTCTCACCTTGGTTCCTTGCTGTGCAGGGTTTGTCTTTAAGCAGAACTTGCCCCACCACAATGTTTGAGACATTAACTCTTTCAGTCTTTCACATCTGGAAACCTCAGGACATCTTCATGGTTTGTTTTGGCCTGAGCTGGTTTTAGCTTGTTTTATGTGTGATAATTTTTCTAATCATCAGGTCTCATGATCATAAAAGCTGTTATGAGTAACAACTATTTTAAACCAACTAAGTTTTAGTATTTTAGTAGTTGTAAGGATACCACAGGGTTGGCACAATCTGTGCTGGCCAGACCAGGAAGGGGTCATGGTGAGTTCCAATTCCCTCGGGCTAAATTAAGGTGAAGCCACACCAGACAATCAAGTAAACATTTTATTCACGGCAGAAGCAGCCTGAACTTGGAAGGTGTAAGAGTAGGTGGGGGGTTTCTCACAACAGGAATTGGCACGAAACTAGTCAGTAAACCATGTTAACCTGCTGTAACCACACATAGATCAGTTCAGGGAAGATAATCAGGAGATCCCTCCTGTTGGGTCAGGAGGTTCAGAGCAGACCCCCTTGCTTCCTAGACTCCTCCTCAGAGAGGAGCCCGGGGGCAGGTGGATCCACTCCTGGTCCCAGACTTGGTCAGCGGGTTGTGTCTAAAGGGACGAGGTGTAGGGGTTACAGGGCAAAAGGAAGAGACAAGAGGAAGATGTCACCAGCCCTGGGCCCAGCGTGGCTCCAGCCAGCCCAGAGGCCCAGCTCTGGTGGCCACGCTCGGGGCGGCTCCCGCCTGCGCCTCGTGCAGGGCCCTTCCCGGCTTTTTTTACCGGCCCATCACACCCTTCCATGCTTTCTGTGCAGCACCCTGAAGGACTCCTGTCACTCTCGCTGTCATGCGCAGGTGCCATTGGGGGGCGGTGTGGTGAAGGGTCCCTGGGGCGGCCCTGAGCCCCTTCCTCACGTCAGTGATGTGTGACCTCTGGCTGGATGGTGGGAGCTGCCCAGCTCCGTGTAGCCAAACCCAGAACTGCACATGGCATGGCACAGCACGACACAGCATGTCATGTCATGTCATGGCAGGTCATGCCCTCCACACCCTATTGCTGGTGTCTGGTCCTGGTTGGTGCTGATCGGCTCCTCACATGCGGTTGTGAGGAGGTTGTGACTCCTCATTAAGCGGAGTTCATCCTTCTGCTGAAGTTGCCCTGCCACAGTGTGTGAAACATGAACTCCTTCAGTGTCTCACAAGGGTACTGAAATACCATATTGAATTTACATATGAAACAACTGCAGAAAGTTCACTACTGAAAACGTGAGGTCTTTTTTCTTTTTTTTTTTTTATTTTATTGTGTTTTATTCTGATAGCAGAGATTGTTGCACTTTTTTACTATTATCAACTAAAATTAACCTGTACTAAAGGACACACTTAAACCCCTTTTGTCATGGAGCATAAACAAAATCATTGGATTATTTTCCCTTCTTTTTATGAAGTGTTAGATATGTACAGTTTCTGGAATTAACCAGTACATATACTTACTATTTTTTATGTAGCTGTTGCATTGGTATGAAGTACTGAAGTTCATTTTCTTTTCTTTTCTTTTGTTTTCCTATCAGATGAATGGAACAACTCAAGCTTCTACTGAATGCTGATAGTTTCTTCTTAACACTGATGGAAACTTTGATCCTTCTGGGTGTTGAAACGTGTTGGCTTTGGTATTTGAAAGTGAGGAGCGAGGACCCTTCACCTTACAGAGCAGTTTTTGACTTGGAGAGCAGTGGCCCAGGGGAAGTAATAACTCTTTCTTTCTTCCTTACCTATATGCATAGGCAGTGAAAGAGTGGAGTGTGGGCACAGCCTGGGCTGACCTAAGCACAGTTGGAATGGAACATAATTTGTGATGAGTCAATCAAATTCTTGCCTCCTGATAAAGGCTCCTCTCTGGAGTAGAACTCCATTATGTCTATCTGAGGCAGGATTCTTCCTCAAAACTGCTTAAATCAGAATGACATAAATTTATGCAGCATTCTTCACATTCTTTCCCAAGCCAGCACACTTTGCTGAGTGACAAGAAGAGCTTAAGGCTTTGCAAGTCAGCCTCCTATTTGAAACAGAAATGATATAAAGTCACATATTGTCCTACATATTTATTTGTCAGTTGTGCACAAGTCCTCAGTACTTCCGTACAGGTGGTAAGAAAGAACAGGTAAAACCTCTGTGTTGGTATAACTCGACCAAGACTTTGAAGCTACGGATGTGAGCAGCCAGCAAGTTTACCTGGTTAGAAGGGGAAAGTTACTGAACAGAGGAAAACGTCTGCTGAAATACTAACAGAGAAAATGCCTGCCAGCCTGTGAACTAGGCCTGTGAACCAGAAGCAGCCTTGAAATGTACAACTGACATCTTTGAGGTACAGCTGGGTACCTAGAAACCGGAGACAACCTGGGATAATATTGATAAGTGTAAAAAGAAGGAACTATAAGGGCAACTTACCCTCTGAAAAGGGGAAAAATAGTCTGGAGAAAAGAGAAAACATGCTGAGAAAGTAAGAGTCTGTAACTGCCCGTAACTGCAAGAAGAGGAAAACAATCTAGAAACAGAAAAATCGTTCTGAGAGAACAGAAAACATCATAACTATTGGCTGTCGCAGGTGAAAAATAGAAATTAACAGCATGTATTGGCTACTTGAAATTGTGGTGTTCAGTGCCCTTTTATGTCTCTGTGATATAAAAATGACTTAATTTTTGCCCAAAATGGACTTTCTCTCACTGAGAACTTCTGAGAACTGCAGATACTGTAATAAAGTGGAGAAATTTAGAAGGTAAACTCCTCTGTGCCTGTGTGTGTTACAGAGTCCTGTGACCCCAGGGGCAAGTCTCTCTGCACCCGCAGGCTGGGTAAACCCAGGCAGGTATGTAGCCAAAGCTGAATGTTTCTGCGGTCCTGGCTGAGGTAGCTGGCCCTACTTGTCCAAGGAAGGAGAAGGTTGATGGAGCTGGGGCAGTATGATCTGAGACAAAATGTCTGATGATTCAGACATGATAACGTTCCTTTGTGGCACCTAGAAGATTAGCAGAGCTGGGAGCAGTGACTGCTCCTGCCCATAGGGATAGCGGTAGCCCATATATTTTAACATATCATGATGGTGTTCATACTAGGTTTTCAAGGTTTTGGACTAACAATCTGAGCTTAGTCCACTTTCTGTCTTCATCTGCTCAAAGAATTACACTATTTTGACACTGCTAATGTCTGTGTTTCACCTTTGGCCTTACCTAAGTCCATAGTATTCTAAAAAACCTACCTCTCTACTCAGAGCAGGCCCACATTGCACAGTACAAATTAGCACAGACATATCTAACCTAGCTCTAAACAGGTATGGATGTGTTGAAAATCATTTTAAGCAACACTAACATTAATGAATGTAACATTCACTATTTTTGAGTTTTCAGAAACTTTAGTCATTTTATGAGTATACTGAAAAATATTTGTATTACGAGAGTGGTAGGATTCAAGCTTTACATGGCTATGTTATAGAGGTGTATGTGACAGGCAACCCAAACCTTCCTACCAGGCAGATGGAGAGAAATAAATAAATTTAGGGCAACTATTTCTAAGACTTAGTTCAGACAACTACTTCAGGATTAAAAGACCTTTGCTGTAAAAGTTCCTATTTTTCTCTGCAGACTAGGAAACTCAAGACAGCTAGTTTAGATGTGGACATTTGCATCTTAGAGATCATTCCACTGCAGAAATGTTTTTGGATTATTTCCTTATCCGTACATGCAAAAACATATATACTGGTAAAACAAGCATAATTCTTTTCTATTTCCAACTGGGCACAGAAAGTCAGAGTGCTGGCTTAAAGAAATTGGTGGCATATTTAACCTGAAGAAAGAAGTGACAGATAATTAAGATTAATGAATGTTGAGCCTTTCAGATTATTGCTAATTCATTCCCACAGATGGAATGGGTTTGTCCAAATTATGTATTATATATTCAGAAATTTGATCAAATTTGCTTCTGGGTGCTGGCTCTAGAAAGAAATGTTAAGAAGCCAGGTTATTTACCACCTTTAGGATTTCGTTGTTTCAGTGAGAAAATAGGTATGGTATAAACAGGTTCAAGAGTGCATTTAGAGTGGAGTTGTCAAGAGTGTTCCAGATTGTTCCTGAGTTTCTCATGATGTAAAAAAGTAAAATTTGCATTGATTTCCAGAGATGACTTTAAGCCAATAGTAAGTACTTAAAAATCCTAGCACTAAAACTTGATAAGTGTTAAAAATTAAAAGTTCAGTCTAAAGTAAGATTTCCTTGAGAGTTACTATAGTTTAAATTACTATCATAATTTTACACCTTCCAGTTATTTCTAAAATTCACTTGAATTATTCTCAGCACATTTCTTATCAATCTTATTATGAAGTCATGGGAACAGATTAATTTCCATAAATTCAAATGCTTTCCACCTCGCTTTAATATTGAATAGAATTTGGTTATCTAAGCTTAGATCTGTACTTGTAAATTAAAAGAGGTCATGTTCTCCAGCTGTAAGACTAAATGGTATAAAAAAGCTCAGTCTGAAACAGTTTAGGATAAGTATTTCTTCCCCTACAAACAAGTAGTCATACTACTGGCTGAAAACAGTGCCTATATCGGTCATTGTCAGTGGAAAGATTACTTGGAATAAAGCAAAACAGAAGAAAAAAATGTGTTAAACCATACAGGGTTGCTTCTGTCAATTATGAAATGATCATCTAGGAAAAGACTTGACTACTTCAGTCAACTGTGTATGAACATGAGACCCTGCATGCTGTAGAGGTTGCACTCTCACTATGCTTAAAGACTGAATTTACATGCTTACAGTATCTGAATGATGTCTGTGGGATGACATTTATATAATTTAGACATACCAGGGGAAATTTCACTGTTTACATCAGGCTTATGATATACCTGTGCTGAAAAACACACCCAGAAAGACCATACTATGAGACAATATATATGAGTATATGAGACCATACTGAGTCCCATGATTCTCTGGCTGGATCTCCACCCTGCTGTGAAATTCAAGCTAATTAGCCAAATCAGTTTAGTAATCAGCAATCTCTTCTGCCTATGCTTGTATTTTGGGTGGTAAATTCTTTTGAACAAAGACTGTATTTGTTTTGTCTTTTAAAAGGTCAGGTTTAGGTCAATGAAAGATTTCAAATAACTAAACAGATTTTTACATCAAATATACAGCCAAGCACATTGTCCATGCTTTGCAATAATCATGAAAAAGATCAAAAAGGCAATCCTGTCCAGCGGATGCTCAAACAAATGACAGAGCACTCATTCCTGATACTATGAGACTACATGAAAATTAATCCATATCTATCAGATTAATATGAACATTTTTAGGATATTTAGATCCCATTTAAGAAAAACTTTCCCATAATTAATATTAATACTTGTTATTTTTGCTGTTATCTTTTCTTTTAAGTGTTGAGCCTAGGCTCTGTGGTCAACCTATCCAATTATTTCCTCTTATTATTGATAACACTCTTCTTAATTCTACTTTATAGCTCAGTAACAATCTCTAATATTCAAATCTACATAATGCACATTCTTCTTTTTAGGTTGATTTTTATACAAAAAAATACTTCTGTCAGCAGGAAAAATGTTTTATTTAAGCTTTCATCTCTCCTGAGTGTGCTTTTCAAAAGAGAAGAATGGGTTATTTATTATTCGAAAGACAAAGGTGGTGTTGGAAGACTTGACTATTACTCTTTCCTTCAGCTTCTATATGGCAATAAAAATTATTTCTAATGTCTTTGATGTTTCTCTGTGTAGTTTCAATATCTTTGGTACTTTAGGGAATGTCTTCCTAGTTGCATGCAAACTATTTTGTTATATGCAGAGAAAGGTAGTGTGTTTTGCCTTTGGTAGTCTTTCCCTTTATGCTTCTAGGTATAAATTATTTTGATAGAGTTAACTGCCTGTCATTTAAAGAAAATATTTTGCTGTGACACTTGTGTTTCACACAGTATATTACTGCACAAATTATTTAGCCTATTCAATTAAGTTATCACAGCATGCCATAAGAAGTAAATATATCCAAAATAAAAATCTAAAACCCCCTTTAAACAGAGATTTCAGATTCTAACTCAATAATGTAGGCAATTGTGCATCATTAAATGGATGACTGAATAGCTACATATTTAAAAGAAACTTGAATTCAGAATGTGATATTCATAACTAGAGATTTGGTAGGAGATCATTTTACAAATTAGGCTAATGGAGTAGTAAAAGTAAATGCCTTGTCTTCAGAGAAGTCTAAATCAGGATTATTAATGGGGAAAGAAAACAAAAAAGGACTGACTTGTAGCAAAAGGAAAAAGTTTAGGGTCTTCACCGCTAAGGATGGATTATGTCTAATAGTTATAAACAAGTAATTTTTAAAATCAAAGAGAAAAATATCAGGTCTGAATTTCTTAGCACAGCATAGCATCCCTTAATTTCAACATTCTAACAAATAAATAAGCTTTTAAAATTATAGTAAACATGCTGTATAAATATATTGTATAAATTATCACATTTTTCCTGTCAAATAATCAGCAATTCTTGTGATGCAATGAGTTTTAGTAAGAGGGAAAGATTGTATGGATAGTGAAGATTCTGCAGTGAAAGATTATTTTTTCTGGTAAAATACTGGAAAATAAACCACGCAAATAATTTCATCTTCCTGAAAAGCAGGGCATGCCATGTCACTAAGACTATAAACAAATGTTTCAGATGTCATGGTAGTTTTTTTAAAAAATAACAAGTATTAATTCGTGCTCCAAAACCGTCTAAAAATATGTACTAATGGGGAATAGTGTATACTGCCACAACCTGCAACTGAAATTTGTTGTGAAAAAGAGTCAGCACACAGAGTCAAACGAGTATCAGGAGCAGAGAAAAATAAATCCTATGTTGGCAAAAGACTGGACAGGTAACTCACTGGTATCTTCCACTGCAGAAAATGTGCTTGAAAATGCCTCTTCATAACAGCACTTAGCGTGAAATCTGTCTTCCTTGGTTTTAAGGTCTGATGATAGCAGGTAAACTTCAGGAAAAGGTAATGCTTTCCATTTACTGTAAAAGAAATTCTTTCCTTATGTGGAACTTATCTCAAGCATGAAAAGGGCTTCTTCCAAATTTCAAGAATAAACTGGTGTTACTATTCATAGCACTATATTCTTCAAACTGGTTAGTGAATTCCAGCAGCATACTTCCAAACTGCTCTGAAATAATTTTACCTATTCTTTACTTCAGTTTTACCAAAGTCTGTGCTCTAACTGGATTATATATTTCTCTTCCTATCATGAAAAAAACAGGTGGCTGCCTCATCCACAAAAACTGCAGCCACACTTGGTCTTTGGGGGCTTATTCTGTAATATTCTGTCTTTATATAAGTAAATTAGAATTGAGGAGAATTTATTTTAAAAAAATTTCTGTTTTGTCACATCTGAAAAAGTGTTTATCTTTGGTTGAAGTGTGTCATCTTGCCTTCAGTCCTTCATATATTGTACTTTTCTAAGTGGCAGGAAATCTGAAGTTTGATTCACCATGGTTTGCTTTAGCCTTTCAAATCTGCCTGACACTGCTTGACACTAGTTATCTGGTTGGGCAGTATGTTATCTAGTTACTAAGAATTTTTTTATGTCTTAATACTTTTAGTGGTTTTCCATTAGAAAAATAAAATCTGTCCTACTTACATTAAAAGCATTATACCTTTGCCCTCAGCTTATCAAGACTTGGTTAAAATCCACAAACTACCACTGTACAAACTTCATACATACCAATAACATGACAGATTAACTAATTCTTTTTACTTACCAACTTGACACTGGAAATCTGAGAAGGTATTTGTTCATGTGAACATTTCAACAGGATGGACATATAAATTGTTGAGCTAAATAGTAACAGAGCACAGACACTTCTGATGGTTAGTACTCAAAGATATTTCTTTGTGAAACTCTTAAGGATGACAGCTAATGGTGTGCAATCCTGTGATTTAGACCACTTTTTTTTTAGTACAAGATTGATGTACAAAACCCTTCAAACTCAAAGATACTGAGAGCCTTCCAAAAGCAACAAGTTTCATGCTGCTCCCATGAAAATCCTCCAAAGCCTCAGGAAGCCTTCATTTATTATTAGCGGGTCCTCAAGTAAACCCCAAAACCATTTTTGTTACTGTGCAGTAGCACTTGCTCCAGTATCTTCTGGACCTGTTTCCCCTATCAACACATGTTGGGTAATTGTCAATAGCTATCTGCTACGTATTTCTCACTTGTTTTTTAACTCTTGTTAGAAACAGTAAGTTTCTTTAGTCCCTTATGCTTCTGGCATTTTCCACTTTCTTCTTTTCCATCCTTGTCACATCTACCTAAATTAATCATCACTATGACAGTGCAAAAGGCCTCTCTTTGAAAGGCTCAGCTAGTGGACATATTGCAACTTTTCCCATTAATTTCTCCCATTCAACTACTGTCTGTCTTTAGGATCCTAACTTACTTTTTTTTCCTTTTAGCCTTTTTCTCCATCCTTCTGAGACTACTCAGCACATAATATGTTAATATGTTATGTCCTAAAAGTATCACGTAAGATGAAGACATACATAGAACTGGATTTGAAATATTAACTTAAGATATAGCTGCATTATCAGTTAACCTGGTATGAGTGTAGACTACCAGGAAAAAGGGTGGCTTATTTGCCTCTTGTCCCTCGTTGCACTCTCCCTCTGCTTTCTCAGCAATCATGAGGTCAAATGGTGATCAGTCAGGGAGTCTATCCCAAGATACATAATGCAAAAACCATATTTATCAAGCAAATAAATTTCCTCTTGCTCCTCTCAAGGCCATCCAAATATTCAAATCTGCATAGCAAAGGTACTGGGAGCATGTTGCTGGCGACAGAAGGGCAGAATGGGAGTACCTCTTTCAGCAGCAACCATATTAAAGGGAAAAAAGGATATACTGTGAATCTTTTTTTTGTAGATCTCCTGGTTTCAACACTTTCATCACTTCCATTACAATCACTTCACTCATTTAAGTACACAAGCCCAGAGATTTCATACATGAGTACTCTCACTGGGTAATGTACCATCGATCATTATTTTCATTTCACCAACAATGGAATGTAGGATCCAAATTATCTGCATACTGTATATTAAACAATAGGTTAAAATTACTTTCTAGTAGTTGCCTGCTGAATCAAGAGAAGAAATCATAGAATAATAGAATGGTTTGAGTTGGAAAGGACCATAAAGATCATCTAGTTCCAACTCCCCTGCTACCCTCATAGTGAACAACTTCTTCCTTACAGCTAATCTACATCTACCCTTCTTCAGTTTAAAGCCGTTACCCCTTGTCCTACCGCTACATGCCCTTGTAAAAAGTCCCTCTCCAGATTTCTTGTAGACCCTCTTTATGTACTGAAAGGCTGCTATAAGGTCTCCCTGGAGCCTTCTCTTCTCCAGACTGAACAACCCCAACTGTCTCAGCCTGTCTTCATAGGAGAGGTGCTCCAGCCCTCTGATCATCTTTGTGGCCCTCCCCTGGACCCACTCCGACAGGTCCATGTCTTTCTAATGTTGGCCCCTGCCCTGAGCTGAATGCAGTACTCCAGGTAGAGTCTCACCAGCAAGGAGTAGAGGGGGAAAATCACCTCCCTCAACCTGCTGGTCACACTTTTGATGCAGCCCAGGATATGGTTGGCTTTCTGGGCTGTGAGCACACATTGCCGGGTCATGCTCAGTTTTTCATCCACCAATACCCCTAAGTCCTTCTCAGCAGGGCTGTTTTCAATCCACTAAGTGCCCAGCCCCATATTCTGACAGATCACTTAGATAAGTTGACAAAATTATGTACATATGGAGTTTAAACAGGACAGTCTTCACCTTCCATTAGCTATAATGTACTATCCATTCATAGTTTCTTTTGTGTACTCCAAATTATTTGTGCTCAAAAAAAGTTTGAAAGTATTTTGGATGAAGTATAGGATTTGTTTCACCCATCTTTAACAATCCAAATGTAGGTGTCTGCTCTAGTCACACAGGTTTGTGTCTAATAATTTGAAAGAAAAAAAGTATCTGTGCAATGTGCTTCAGCACATCTTAGACACTTTTTTTTAGAATTGGATACAGTATTTTTACTAGAAATTATTTTTTTCCTTCCTGGTTATGGGGAAGATCTAGTAAATTAATCCAAAAATCTAACTTTTAGATTGCTAAAACTGACAGAGAGAAGCATCTCCACTCAACATCTTTAGATTTTGTTAATGAATTTCCAGAGGTTGTTTGACAGTTCAACATTTGTGTCATGATCTTGATTTTTAAAATAACTGTTTCACAGATATTTAGTATGATTTCTCTGTTACTAATCAAGCCAGGAAATTGCATTTTTAAAGAAAATCTCACCACATAATTTTCAAGCTATTTATGTCTTTAAAAATTGAAATTTTCTTTAGAGACTAAAAAGCAGAACAACCTCTTTTCTTTGCTTTTCATAAGCTTGAAGGTAGCATAAGAAATGGCTTACATTAACATGAACTGCTTCAGTATCTCCAAGTGGAAAATAATTGCCTGGCAATATCATTTTCACTGTCAGTAAGTGAGGTCAAGAAAGTAATATAGTGACATCATAGGATACAGTGACTTAGCCATGTCAGTTCTTATCTTTTCTTCTCTAAAACTGTGTTGTCTTCTCTAAAACACAATGGTATATGAGAAAGTTATAACACCAGGACAGCTTTGGGTTTATTTTATGCTATTTCATGCACTTCCCTTTAACAAACTATACTAACAGAATGCTGTTTTCCCCAGCAAATAATTTAACCAATCATTTTTTATCTAGATTTTTGTCACATATAAAAGTGAATGGCAACTGGACAAAGATCTCATCTTTTTAATGATAATGGTAATAAAATCTAATTAAATCCTTGTATTTAAAATGATATATGGACGTATTTAAAAACTGTAAGAAAAGCTAGTACGTGTTAGTATATTGAAGTTAAAAGTTTTGTAACAAGGCATGCTCTTCTTCCTAGTAAAATCACAGGTTAGCATGACATAAACCAAATGTAAACCTGGAAATATTTTTGGATGAAATTGCCAAATGTATTTTAGTGGAATAGTATTAATGGGAAACACTTACCATGTTTTCAGGTTTTTCATTTAAATACATTTTCATTTAATAGGAATTTTTCATTTTCAAGGATTTAAGTAGTTGCCAAAATTGCTTTTTTATAAGTTGCCTAACTGGTCCAAGTGCCATGGTCTACACTGGTGCAGTTCTCCATTACCTAAATGTCTTAGGTATTCCAAAGCTTCTAGACTCCCACAGCCAACTGGCTCCCTTGTTTTCTGGCTCTTGGCTCACTCGGCTTCTGAACCCCTAATTAAAAAGGCAGTCTTAAAGCTCTCTGACTTTTACTCTGGAAAAAAGTAAATAATAAGATACCCAGTGTACAAGTTCCAGGCTCTCAGCTGTTTTACAATGTCTGTGTTTTATACATCCTCTGGGAATAGCTCAGCTCCCTAGACAAGCTTCAGTAAACTAGATTTCCAGGCATTCTGAGAACCACAGCTGCTTCTGTGGTGAAAGCTGAGGAAAAATAGATTCTAATAATTCAGTATTAGAGGTAAGCAGCCATAACATTCTCAAAAGTCACACCAACTCCTGCCGCTGGTTACCAGTGCTCCTAAAATAGGTGGCTGTGCTGTAGTGTGGCAAGTGGGTCAGGAATTCCTATGAGCCTGTGTTATCTAAGAAACACTCTCAATATTTTCAGATAAAATGGTATATGGTTGTAGTTCCAGGAATATTTTGATTCTATTCTTTGTTTTATAAGGGATAAAAAGAAAATAAAATTGGAAAAAAAACCACATGATGTATGTATAAATATAGTTATGTTTCCTAAGGATGGCAGATCTTGGCTCAAAAATGTCCTAAGAGTTTGTGAGCACAAACTAAGTCACTGTTAAGTGTGTTAAGTCACTGGTTTTGTCTCTTGACCTATAAAGAAGGTTTGCATTAAAGGCCATGTTTTTCTGTCTTCCTTGCCTTTTCTATCCTTCAGAGAGTTTGCCTATACTGTTCTTAAAAAATTAAGATCTGTTTTTAAGATGTTAGATCAGACAGGGACATTTCCACTGACTATTTTTCTATTTCTTTCGAAATGAATGTTTTACACCTTCTATAAGTGCATCTGAAAAGGCAATTAAGCTCTATACAGGAGACTGAAAAAGTAAAGGGAATGTGAAATGGAAAAAAAAGAGATAAAAATAAACAGATAAATTCCAACTGCTTCCATAACTCTTTTGTTACTTGTAAGTAAAATAAATAAATAAATAAACTGAAAATGTTTAATGAAGGTTTATGACTGAGGCTAATGCAGTTGATAAATTCACAGATCTCATATTACTCTTGTAAAAGGAAAAAAACCATGTATATATCTCAAGTAGCTTCAGGCAGCTGGTGGTTAGTTGGCAGATGTTCTAGTATGTGAGGTGGCATTAAATCTCTATATTTAGCCAACTTCACTGAGTGACTTGTGAAAACAGTCCAAAAAGCTTAGAATATGATTCAGCTGACCAGACAGCAGGAATTAGATTCTTTTGTCAAACACATACATGAGTCCAGTGCCATTTGAGAAGTCTTAGAGTGCTCTGCCTGTCTGCCATTTGCCACTCCAGAAGGGGCTGAATATCTCAGAGGTTGTATGTCACCTGTCAAGTCCATCAAAATGTTTGAGATACCTTAAATCATTTCAGATGACTAGATGCTTGTACAGAGTTGGGTCCTCAGTATCTACTTTACAGTGAGCTGAATTTCTCTTCAGGTTACATTGGTAGTATTGACTATGGCCAGGATTAGTTGAGTAAACACACATTTTTAGTTGTGTTTTAAGGTGTTGTACAGTATTTGCTAGTCTTCAGCTGCCCCATAAAAAATTAAGTCCTGTTTTAAAAATGCCAGGTCCATAGAAATATCTTGAGTACTTTACATGATCTCAAAGAGCATGGGCATCTACATTTAGAGAACTGTATTCTGGGATTGCAGTCAATTGACTTACATAGGTCATTAGACCTTTAGTTCAAATTTTCACATCTACATTTAGACATCTATGTTTAATTATCTTAATTTTAAGGTTAATCCAATCTATTATATTTTTCTTCTTTATAAGTACAGTTTTACTTGGCAGTAGATATTTTGCAACTTATTAGCTATTTTCTGCTGGTTTTATTTAGAAGTGACAATGTCATATGAAGCATTTGATACCTGCAGAGCAAACAAGAGCTTCAGAATTTTACACTAGTAATCTTCAGCTTAAAAAAACAAACTGAAAATTCTGAACAATGTACATATTATATAGATTTGCAAAACATTTACTGTTATATGAAACAATGTTTTGTATACTTTCAAATATGACCACCTTCCATAGATTCATCATGGCAATACTATTTAAATTATACTAGGTACAAGTAAAACAAAATCTAAAAGAAAGAATAAGGTTCAAACACATTAAACAACAAAAAAATTTGATAGAAGTATTAAAATCTCTAATCCATCTCTCAAGTGCAGGACATGATGGAGCTTGTCATTAGAAAAATCTCGGCAGCTGCAATATTTTGCTATCACTTATTTTATAGAATTAGACCACAGATCAAAAACTGGAATATCAATATTGTTTAGTCAGATAATTGCATCCAAAATCTTCCCTGTCTTTGATAAGTTATACAAAACACAGAAAGCATATTAAAGGCAAGAGGTTTACTTCATGCCCTATCATATCTCATAGGATTAGTATTACTAGGTATTTGACTTAATGAATATTCCAGTAACATTTTATCCCCAAACAAAATGCTTACTAACACCTAATTTTTCTCACTGGTGTGTGCTAGCCATGTATATTAGCCATGGTATTTACTTCATAATTCCACTTTGTTCCATGTAGCTCTTTTTTTTTTTTTTTTTCCGGTGGTCACTCTTTTGCACTATCCATCTTTTTTTTTTTTTTAATTGAAATTTTTAATTTCCTGTTTACTATTAGGAAGCTAGTTATTCAACACAGTATTTATCACTCCTACTCTTTAATAATGTCATGAACATTGCATTCCTTGCAGTTTGGTGTGGTTTTGGCTTTTTTTTTCATACTGCTAATTTAATATAGGCTTTAAGAATGGATTCAGGAAAACTTCAGGAAAACATCTTGCTTTTTGAATGAAATAGTAAGTGCTAAATGAAACAGGACTCCTGATTTTCTTGTTCATCTTCGTTATATAGCCCCAAAAGTTCTGTAACAAATTAATATTTATTAATTTTTAAATGGGGCTTTATTATTATTAGTGCTGTTAAACAATCATATGTATTTCAAGGTATATTTCCAAACTGACAGAAAATTCTCAGCTATCTTAGCTGCTTTTCTTTCCATGTAAGATAATGTGTAAATTATGAGTGTGAATCCTCTTGTGAATGAGGCAAGTACCTGAAGGCAACGTTGCATCTCTTTCAATGTCCAGTTTTTCTGTGTGAAAATACCAGAAATTTGGCCATTTGATAAAAGTCTCTCTGAATGAAAGTCACCCCAGGGTAAAAGGGTGATATAAGACTTCTCCCAGCACCCCAGGAGAGTTGATTACGAGGTCTCTGCCTATCTTCCTCAAAAAGAACTTCAGACCAGTCACACATATGTTATAGCAAGATAACCACAACAGGGTAGTCACATCTGTATTCCTGAAGCAATCTTTGTGTCTATTGCTATTCAAGAAAAGCTGCCAGAACTTTTACAGCCTCGCTGTGCTAGTGTATCCAGTTAAAGCAGGAATGAAGTATTTGGACAAGAGACATACAGTTACCAACTGCATGCTTGGAGATGGCTCTCACAACACCTTTCTGAACATTTTACCAATAAAGAGGACATGACTCAGACTTTCTGTAGATGAGAGCTATAGCACGATTCCCTTATAGCTTTCTACTCATTTTTCTATTACTTTCAAAAGAAACAAAATATTTTCCATTACTTATGATCATAACGTGCACTGAAATTTGAAACACAATACTGCATTCTTAAGTTTATTTGTTAGAAATGCTCCAAGTAATTAACATTGAATTAATGTTAGAAATTTGTATGACATCTTCACTAATTCCAAAAGAACTCTTTTGGATTAATGATAATACAGTAAATATCAAAAGAATTAATAATGATTAGGCTATCATTTTAAAGTGTCATCCTCACTTAAACAAACAGCAATTTTCATATATTTTTAGCAAGTTTCTATGGCAGGCCTTTATAACAAGTTACAAATCATCATTATTTCTTTTCGTATTCATGTGCTAACATTGATCAGTGTAGCTACTTACGCATATGTGTAGACAGCAATGCAGCACTGGATCTCATAGAATTACAGAGTAATTGAGCATCAAGCATTATTACAGCATGTATTCTTTCAAGATTTTTCTCTGACGTTCATGCTTTTCTTTTTATTTATTTATTTTAAAACCTCCTTTTTCTTTGTTGTATTCTGTTTTTTAGATTTGAAAGAAAAGGCACAAAATGTCAAATGATTGTCTTCAGGAGAAAACTTAGATGTGTGTTAAAATCTATCAAATTAAAAGGAAGACAACTTTCAGAGAACTGAGTTATTTTAAGTGGCCAGTCTGAAATATCCTCAGGAAAATCCTAAGGAGGTGAGTGCTCCACTGCTTAGCATTTTCAAATTCTTAGTAATACCAATGGTATTTCAAGCTGGTTACTCAAAAATGTAGGACAGCTTAAATACCTGAATAGCAGAAACTAGTCAAGCACACTCCCTTACAACTTTGTAAGTTTTGTTTCATGACAGCTAATGCTCACCATACACAGCTTAGGAACAGACTGGCGCATCCGCAGCCTCTCTGGGCAACATGTGCCAGCGCCTCACCACCCTCACAGTGAAGAACTTCTTCCTTATATCTAATCTAAATCTACCCTCTTTCAGTTTAAAGAAATTACCCCTTGTCCTACCACTATATGCCCTTGTAAAAAGTCCCTCTCCAGATTTCTTGTAGACCCTCTTTATGTATTGAAAGGCTGCCATAATGTCTCCCTGAAGCCTTCTCTTTTCCAGACTGAACAACTCCAACTCTCTCAGCCTGTCTTCATAGGAGAAGAGCTGCTCCAGCCCTCTGATCATCTTTGTGGCCCTCCTCTGGACCTGCTCCAACAGGTCCATGTACGTCCTGTCCTGAGGACCCCAGAGCTGGATGCAGTAGTGGTGTGAGTCTCACCCGCAAGGAGTGGAGGGAAAGAATCACCTCCCTCGACCAGCTGGTCACACTTCTTTTGAAGCACCCCAGGATACAGTTGCTTTTCAGGGCTGCAAAGGCACATTGACAGCTCATGTTGAGCTTCTCATCAACAAATAAATTATAGTATCATCAATTTAGCAATAATTAATCCCTCCAAGGATGATGACCTTTGGTTATCTCAGGCTCAGTAAGTCTAGCAGGAAAACCTGGCAAGCCCACCAGGCTTTCTGGCCTCCAAGAGCAGCTACAGTTTTTCAGGAAATTAAGTAACTAAAAGCAATTGATGAAAACACACTGTTGCTTTTTATTCATGAATGGCACTGTTAATTCTACTTGTCTGCACATCACAACAATAATTTTTTACCTGTCCTTGTGGTTTTCCATTTTGACATGGGTGACAAAGCTATGATTCTCACTGCACCTTCTCTGAAAGTTGTGATCTTTCTCTTGTGGTGTGTCACTTCGAAGTCTCCTGTGGCACTTGGCTCTCTGAGGACTATTTCAGAGAAGACATGGTACACTTGCTTGGTAACTTCACTGCAACACATGTCTATATGGTCCACTGAGAATAAAGCATCCATTGGCATTCCCCTTTGCTGAAAGAAAACAGGACATATAAATGCAAACAAAACCAAGAACAGTAAGAGAACAGTAAAATGTACCGCCTGAAAGATTTCAAGGACACTTACACATCCTTCAGTGGTATCACTCAAGGATTTTTTAAAATGCTTGCCTGAACCATTTTTTTTATTATAATTTCTAACTAAAATATTCAAAACATGTCAGGTAATTAGAGATTATTTTTAATTTTGTCTGAAGTGGAACTGCAGTCTGAAATTTTACAATTTAGTGAAAATCCTGACAATTCCAAGAGAAAATATTTAAATGAAAAATTCCTGCTCATCTCTAATATCCAGCTAACCACTATTCATTTTCATGTTTCATTCATATAAGAACTAAAATTAACCTGCAACAGTTGAAGAAGAAGAAATAGAATGAAAACATTTTAAATACACCTTCTAAATTTCTGTTAAAGAAGAGAGAAGAGGCAGAAAATGTGCAGAAAAGATTAAGATAATTCATGTACAAAAGAATAAAAGACACTGAGAAGATTAAATTTAGACTTTTCTGGCAGTTTCATAGCAACAAGTTAGAGATGGAAAAGGCCTATTAGATTATTCATTTTTATCTCTCTGTCAACGCAGGATTTTCTCCAACCATATTTTTTCCTGTGCTCTGTCCTGTCTAGTGTTGAAAACACCAAATGATAAACCTTATACCACTACCCTTAGGAGACTATTCCAAATCCTAATACATCTCCCTGTCAGGATATCTACTGATATTCAGTCTAAACTCTCCATTTGTTAATCTCATCTCATTACCTATAGGATAGCCTGTTTTCCATATAAAATAATTTTGCTTCTTTTCTCTCCCTCTCTCTCTCACCCCCCTTAGTTATTGTTTAGCTAAACTCTTTTATTTTTTAGCTCTATTCATCATTACTCTGAAGTTATACCCTCCGGTTCCCAATATCACTTTTTATTCTGTTCCCTAACTTCTGCCAATTTGTTGTTATTTTCTTGGTAACATGACATAAAAAATTTCCTGGTAGTCAAGACAGAAAACTATAAACTATTAGAGGGTGAACCATAGATATTCTGTTTTCTATCTATATTAATACCTAATGAAATTTAGTTTCAACTGTCACCTTTCAGAAACTAGGCAAAGGTGACCCATGACACTGCAGAAATGCAATCTATAGGAAATGCAAAGTCAAAGTAGATAAATAAGGAAGATGTTAAATAAAGATTAAAATACTTAATTTTTATATTGTCAGCACACATTAAGACCATTGGAAGAGGCTTAGTCAATTCTAAATCCCTTCTTAAAAGTTTTTGTAAAAAAAAAAAAAAAAGAAGAAAGAATCTAGCAGAAACCTTAGGAGGAAATTTATATGGAAACTGAAGTTTTTTTTAAAATAATCTACAAAAATGTTATATAAGAATCTTTTTTTTTAGCTTGGATTAAAATTAACATTTTCATCATAAATTAATGACTATGTTTATGACTTCTCATATCTAGATGTATATGTAAATAGTGTATAAAGTGAAAGTTTATACTTGAGTTGATCAGCTTTTCAATGGTAGCTTTTTTCCATGTTGATGAATCTTCTTTTTCAGTAAAAATTCCTGCCATATTACATTTTCAATGAACCTGTATGTGTGATAAAACTAAAAGCTAAAACTAAACCACAGAGAATAGATGTGCCTAAAGCTAATATAACTGATTTATTTAAAGATTCTGTTTTAATCAGATTAAAGATAAATTACCCTTCTAGAAATGAATTAATAAATCCTTTCATATACTTGAAATAATCCTATCAGATTTAACACATTTTGATAAATTATGTATTGTCATTGTACAGCAGTGGACATCTAAACCAGATGAACTGCTTATCTAGGAAATGGCTGAATTGTAACATGAAAACAGAAAAGAACTTTCTCAGATATGGTAGAAACACTGTTGTGAAATACGGATGAAAATTAGAGGCTGTCATTTAATAATGAAGCCAACAATTTAAAATTCGAGACAGAAAATTAGTTCAGACTGCTATTTTTTTTATATAGTCTTAAGCAGCTGTTAATACTGGGATTTTTGAGTCTAGGTAAAGGAAGGGTTTTGATAATGACAGGACTAAACACAAGGAGCACAATGGGGACATCTAACTGTAACACCAACAAAAGTGTTTCCATGTTCAGCTGCATTGAAGAGCATAGGCCTTTTCAGTAATACTCAGCTCATTTAACTCAATGAAAGAAACTCTGATAGTGATCTAATCCCATTACTTTCTTTCCATGGAGTGGATTAGAGACTGTGAAGGGTTCTTGGGGGTTTTTTGGTGTTTTTTTAAAGTGATACTTTCAAGTGCAGGAAAGGAACATTTTCTCTTTTTTTTAATACATTGTGGTATCTCTGTATTATAATACTGTTTAAAATACCATTTAAACTCTTCAAATTGGAAAAAACACATTAAGACAGGGGAATTACTAGAAAATATCTTGTTGAAACTGACCGTAGAGATGTAGGCATGAACAGTGACATCCTTATTGTTTCTCCACATCAAAATTTTGGCTTAAAAATTAACTTCTGAATGACCATTTGACCTTAACATACTGTCAACGTGGAAGTCACGGACACTGCACATGACCAATATGATCAAGCAAATGCCACTTTATTGCCCAAATAGCTCGGCTTATAT
>JANZLQ010000008.1:25658796-25679447 GCA_026212715.1 Elanus axillaris
ACTGAACTCAAAACACAGCACTGTACCAGCTACTAGGAAGACACTTAACTCTATCCCAGCTGAAACCAGGACAATGTAACATGTAGACAATGGCACTCTAAGAACATTAGACCCTATGAAAAAATAGTGTAAATGGGAGACTAAAAAGATTTTAAAAGGGACTTCTGAGAAAGATTTCAGAATGTTATGTGTGACTGCATCTGAGTACGCCAGAATCTTGAAATGCTATGTCCCAGTGAACAGAATTGAAGAAACAAAATGGATTTGTCTAAAGTAACACTTTACTGGAACCATTATAACACCATTACAAGTTAGAAAGAAATGGAGATTTTTAAGGAAAGTTTAGATAAATATCTAACAAAAATTATTTTGAAGTATTTTGTCAACAGTAAGATAAGGTAAGATAAGATTTTTAGAGGTAAGATTCCTCGTGTTAGTTATCTAAAATACATCAGACAGTTGCCCTTTGGTGAAACAGGTTTAATGAGACAGAGATACATGCATATTATCTAGCTGATTTTTTTTCTTAGAATATAATGTATTGTGAGTGTATATTTCATTCTGCTAATTACAGAGGGACTTTAGCATATGTAATGCAGATTATGAACTTTTAGACATCAAACTTAAGGCAGAATAAGTCTCCTCCTCTAGAAGACATCTTAAACTCTCTTCTAGCTCTGTTTTATAATTTTATGCTATTTAAAATAAAATTTCAGGATTAATCAAACTTATATTTTGTCCTTCAATGAAACTTTCTCTACTCTTCATGTCTGCTTACTATATCTAAATTCAATAACATATATCATTGCACTTTCAGATGGCTAAAACTGCTGAACCAGATATTTACTCAGTATAAACAAGAATACCATCCTCAGTTTAGACCCACTAAGAAACTGTCTTCTTTAAAGGATTATAGATTTTCTCAAACACATAGTTTTGACTGTTAAACCATACTGTGATTTCACTGTTAGTTATGGTTTTCAGAATGTGAGCTCTTTATTTAGATAAAACAGTTACAAATTAGGGAAAATGAAGCCTGCTGTTGCCTGTCTTGGCTGGAAGAATTTTTCTTTTCAAGCTTAGTGATTTGCCTTTCCAGATAAAGTTTTAATTATACCTTGCACTTCTTTGAAGCCCATTAGATATCTTGAAATGTAGCATACTGTAAACATAATTATACTTATGAGAAATAATTAATCTAATGGATTTTCAGTCTACCTCACCTAGTGAACTGCAACCTGTTCCAATTTATTATGCAGTTTCACAGCAGTAGTACAAGGGGGTAAATATTGTCTTTCTTCATAATTTTGAGTGTTTATTAAGGAAATTCCCTGCATATCTCATACAATTAATTGCAGAAATTTACTTAGTTTAGAAAACCTCATGACTGCTGATAATAGTAAATTAATACTTGGTTATTTTTGCTATTTAATTCAGTGGTACACAAAATTCAATATCATCCTTACATATTTAGGCATCAAAATTCTGATCTAGCCAACAGGGATCCATCTGTCTGGAACAGACTACAGTATCATTCCTGGAATACATGGCAAGCTCTTTGTTTTTTCCTGGAAAAACAGAGATTGTTATCATATCAAACTATTTTCATTTTTCTTATTCCTGTCCTAACGTCCTTCATCAATTGCATTCATTTTCGCACTTAAAACCAAAACATATTTCTGAGTCCCAAAGTAATTAAGAGCATATCATGAGGGATAGGGAGGTGGGGAACCTGGGGGAGAGTCCAATCTCTACACTAGAAAATTTTGAAAGATATTTCAATACAGTAGTTATACATAGGATGTTTTATACATAATCATTTGATTATGTCTAATGTTGCTCATAAACCCAAACACAATCCACTTTGTCAAATGCCTTCTTTATACTTACAGACAGTGGGAAAAAAAATTGCTAAAGAATTCTTTAAATCTCTTGTTTGAACACTTCCAAATCCTACCTATACTGCTTAAAATTTGAGGAAGTTGTGGACCTGTGTCTTCTCAATTCGCTAATAATTTACACATAAATATGAAAAGGTTGAAATATTAAGTGCTTTAGTTTCCTTTTTTTAGTCAGAAATATATTCCAAGTATCCATCAGTGCAAAGTTTTATAGTTACTCTGTTGTCTAATTAGATTGGCACAAAATCCTTCTCCTGCTGGTAACTTTACTGTGCAACACTGGTAACACTGCATTCCCTATTAGCTTCAGTTTCAACTTTTTATTTTTTCATTTCCTATTTTTGCACAAAATTCTCAAACTCTCATGAGTACCCTCTTACCTATGTGCAGTGACCAAAAGCACAAATGAAGATTGTGTCTTTGTACATAAAGATGTTATAATCTAATGAGTTGTTTTTAAGTGAGCTGCTGACAGAAGAACATAGAATAAAATTTCATGGAGAACAGTAGCTATGCACCATCCTTCTTTCACTCAGACTGATCTGGCTCACAAAGGTATGGGCTATGTCTCTATGCAAGGACCCCGTGGTGTGGCCTTAGTCCAAGCAGATCAGGAGATGTTTTTATTGGCTAAGATATAGACAATACCATAGTTAGCTTTGAGGTAATATGTGAGTAAATAAACTACTGGAGATTTTTAAGTTGCTAATTTCTGTCAAGGTGAAATCACTTTTATTTTCTTATCAAAACATAGCAAATCAAACTCAAATTTATTGTCATCTTTACCTTTGTGAATGTTAAAATGCGTAAACATGGACCTAAAAAGTAATTTGGAATGTATTTATTACTTTTTAAAATCTTATCATGTAACCATGCATTGGTACGTTATGAATAACAAAAAATACACTTTTTCTCTAATGGCTTACATAGGAAGTTCTGTATAATTTGGGAGGGTTTGTGTATTACTTTAGAAGAAAAGAAAAAAACAGATTCAGCAGAAGAAAAGCCTAGCTTTTCAAAAAGGCTCATTATGGATCCAATCCTGTATCAATTAGTCCATGTCACTGCTATTATTTGATTTTTCTGGAGCTGGTCTAAAACATGACATCTTTCAAATTTTATCTCAATTATTCCTAGAAATTACATGTCAGCAATGACATGATAGCTAGGAATTCTGAAGGAAATAGGACGCAGGTATAAGTTCAAACTCTTTCTTTGCTGTTGTGATTTAAGTTTTCTTTGTCAAGGCAAAAAAGGCACTGCAAAAATAGAAGTTAATTGCATAAGAGAACTAATTTAAATAGAGTGAAATAAATAGAGTGAAATTACTGGATGATGTTTTTTGACTTGCAAGTCAGCAACACTTCAGAAATTCCATGGAGTTTATAGTGTGTCATAGATCAATAAGCTGGAGACATGATTCCACTTATTACCCCTTTCCTACTGTCATGGAAAAACACTCAGAAACATGTACATTGCATCCTTGGATGTAGGTTGGAAGGGAAGTCTACTCTCTGGGTTGTTCTGTCTTTTGCAGCCTGCTAAATCTTCCTAAAAAGGAGCAAGCAAGCTTTCCTCTGGCACTTTGTAATCTTTGAAATCATGGCTGTCATGCACTAGACTATATAGGCTTTTGTAACTCTGAGTTGTTAGAATAAAGTAAAGACTGGAGATGCATCCACATAGGTTATTTCATTTTTCCTATAAAATATTTTAAATCTGTTTGGACAGATTTGTCCTAGCTACTTTTTACACACTTATGCAATTTTGAGGAGATTGAACTCTTTTTATTTTTTTTCTTATTATGGAAGATGAGCTATTCAACCAAATTTCTCCTCTCTAGTAATAACTGTTCTATTACTAAACTTCATGAAGGAATTTTGCTCTGTGCTCTGTATTGATTCATTTTTCTCTATAACTGGGATGCCATCTTTACAAAAGAAAATTATTCCAGCATAATTGTGCACAAAAGCTTACCTAGTAATTCAGAACTCAGACTTTGTTGAAAGCAGATATTATGGGGAAAAAATAATTTAAAAAATCCTTAATGAAACCAGTATGCTTACATAAAGGCTTTGAGCAAAAAGACTGTAATGTTAATAAAGTAATGTAAAAGAACTGGTTACAGGAACAAAAAAAAAGTCTTATGTCTATTCTCAAAAAGTTTCCAAGAACTTAATCAGATGCATTGTTGCCAGGGGTAATAAACTCCAGATTAATAGCAGTGGACCACTTATGGGCAAAAAGGTATCTGTCACTCTGCATATTGTCTGTGTTCTGTCTGTGGACTCTCTGAAAGAAAGTAGTGAGCTGTGGGATCTGAAGGAGAAAAGTAGTTCATTCTCAGTGAAAATTACAATACCTAGTATTCAGTATAACGACTTTCATTCCCCCATTCTTTCATCACATCCATTAAGGAGTTCTGATTTTTTCTTTGAAAGCTCTATCTAGCACAGAGGTTACTGAAGAAAACAACAAAATAGTCAGAGATTATACATCATGTAGACCAAAAAATACATTTATTGGTGAATACCACAAAGCTTTTGATTTCTAATGTTCTTTAAATACTTCATCAAGTTCACATGCAAAACTTAACTTCATGAAAGTTTATGGGATTTTTTTTAAAAATCTCTGCTCTTTTAAGCTTTGTTGGAACTCTCCTTGCCTTTATTTCCACCTTTTTTGAACTTAATCTAGTTTATTTCTCAGTGACTGCTTTCTCTAAACAAAATGGATCATATCACATCTCTTAATCAAATTTCTTTTATCTTAACAGTAGCTAATTTTCCTAGTTTTACTGTAGTTTGATAAGCATAGGTCTTTCCAATGTTGTTCTGCCTTAGGGCTATTATCTCTTACAAAATATTGTTATGTTTTGAAGTGAAGGTGCAACAGGGAGAGGTCAAACGCAAAAGGTAACAGCTCTTTTGTAACAGATCAGTTTAATCAGGTACAATTTTCATGTTTTAAAGTACTAATTAAAAAGTTCAAGTAATTTAGAAGGTTCCAAGCTATTTCTTGAGAGGAGAATCAAATTGCAGGGTGATATGAAGTGATGCCAGCTCTTGTACTAACACAGACAGGCTTTGGTAGTTGCAATCAGAGGACTTCTGAGTCAAGAAAAATTAGTATTTGTATTACTAAGACATAATGTGGTTCCACAGTTAGAAGTAATAGATGACTACCTAGAGGGATGATTATGCAAATGAGAGCAATTTTGTTTTGTGAAAGTAAGGGGTTTTTTTATCTTTTTACTTTATTTTAAAGATAGTAATCTCAACTTCACAGACTTCCCGTTGCTAACTGGACATAAATTAGTCACAAACACAGCTAATATGAAATGAAATTTAGATATCTAATTAATCAGGCATCTCTTATTTTTAACACCCTGTAATACGTAAAGTTCATATATTTCTCTCTTTCAAATATTTTTAATGGTTTCTCTTAAAACTATTACTAATGTAATTCTGATACTGTTCCACATACTTGGTGAAAAAGAGATAATTGATCTGGTATATGGGTGACAAGAAGTATTGCCCCTTTTTGTTAGCCACTAGCAATGAATGTGAAAATGAAAGGTGACAGTTTCATTTCAACTTGATTATTTGAAATTGCAATTAAAAAAGCCAGACTAAGAAAGGTGTCTTGTGGTAGGTCCAATACTTTCTGAATTAATGTTGTACGACAAACAATGTAGCTTTGACATTCCTTATACAGAGGCTCATTGGCTTCACTGGGTTTAGGGTCTGGTAAAGTGTGTAAAACTGAATGTCCTGTTTTAGAGGCTGATATTTGTTCCTTTTTCCTTTCTTTTGCATTCTGACTACCATTTCTGGACCACAGTTTGAACTCATTTAAATTGATTAGAAACTGTGTATGCTATAAGGGCTCACCAGCTTTGAATCTTTTAACTGCCTTGGATCTGTTTGCTATTGGGCTAATACACCACCTACAGCTACTGCAATATTAACATGTTTATGTTTAAAGATGTTTCCCATTAAGTTGTAAAGCTCAGTAACAATTTTCAAACAGTCCAAGCCATAGACTTTATTTCAGCATGAGTGATTTGTTCCCATTTAGATCAAAGGCAGATTATTTCAAGTAGAAATAAAGTACAGCTATTCTAGAATAGGAAATGTTTTCACATGTGTTTGTTCAGGATTAGTTATTCTGGAATAGCCGTTCATGAATAGCTAATTTAAATTGCCTCCATTTGCTGATTGGTGATAGGGAATACAAAAGAGCAGAATTCAAAGGGATTTTTCATTCATCATTCTCTTGGGGAAAGAGGAGCAAAGTGACTTTATGGACTTTGTAAATGCATTGAATCTCAAGCAAGTTTTTATCAAGAAGTCTGCTTTATAGCTTTACTATCTGTGTGAGGTTACTACAGCATTTTTTTCAAGTGCACTGGAAACTTAAATCCTTGTCATTCATGTTAACCATTTAAATCTTATTTTCAGAGAAATCCATATATACAACGAATTACTAAATTTACAATAACTGACGGAGAAAGTGTTCTGTGTAGCAAGTTTAAAAGTTTATGTTACTAGGCAGAAGATTTCAGAATGTGTGTATAAAGTATGAAAGGCTTTTTTTTGGTGGAAATTTACTAACCCTTGTTCTCTTTAAGGCAGACTTTAAAATAAACCTCATCCTTCGAGTCCTCTTTAAATGTCTCTTCCTTCTGCTGTCCAACTCCTGGTTGTCCCAGGTTCTCTTCAGTCAAGACAGCCTTTGACATAGCCCAGAAAAGCTAATTTCCACAGTCTGCCCCATTAACTGAATGGATAAAAAAGGCAAGAAGCAGCCTAGAGCTGTATATGCTGTGCAACCATGCATTCTGAAGCCTTGAAGTGAACAGTGAGGTTTCCATGATAAAGTGCACCATTTGAAGCACTCTGAGCTTCTTTATTTGCTCTCACAAGCACAGTTTTATGTGAGACAGGCCCTGATAGGTATTTCTGTGGGACATTATCTCAGCTGGTTAACATGAAGATGGTTAAAAGCCTCTCAGTATTTTCAAGAATGACACTGGCATATGCAGTCAGATCTGAGTTATCAATGTCTGCACTTCTATATTGCATCTCTGTTTGCATGCTATAAAGACAGGGTAGCAAAATTAATGTGTGTCCAGCCACATAAGTCAACAGAACTGTACTGAACTTGGCTATGAGAAACCTTTGCCCATTAGTTCCATATGAACAGTTCTAGGGTAAGTGTTTTGTGCAGCTGCCTATCAGAAAACATGTATTTTCACCTATTTATTTGACCTTGTAGCTAGTATGTCAGTCTTCCTTTGCTCTTTTTGTCTGAAGTACTCATATGTACTGGCAAGTATAAATAACTGAAGAAAAAACAAGCCCCCAAAAATAAGGAAGAAAGTTCATAGAACACATCAAGAGCAGAAAATTACTAATAATTAGCAATTTTTAGTTATTTCCATCTCTGAAGCATTTAGACATGAGCTAATTCATGTTAAGAAAATTAAATCCATAATCATCAAAATATTACTTATAGTGGTTTCCTTAAAAATGTATATTTTGTCAGAAAAAAATGTTTAAAAATATGTATTTTACACAAACTACTAATGGTGACAGTAAATAAGAGAACAAAGATCAAAATATTAAATAGAATTTTTTGTGTCGAAAATTGTTAATCCAGGATAATAAAAAAAAAATTACCTTTACTGCATGTATCTAATGCAAAACATTCTCCATTACTTAAGTTTGTGTATTCCTTCCTTCCTTCATCTATCCTTCCTCAGATTGTCATTGTATTTCCAGAAGACATCAGACTAACAAAAGAGAAAGCATGTAACACCTTACAGGAATAATTGCTGAAAGCTCAGTCAGTAGTAATAAAAGAACCAGTATTCAGCACTGTGCCCTCACCCATAACCTTCCAGAATATGCAGACTTCCACTCAAACTATCAGATGCTCAGTTTAAAGTATAAGAAGTGGAAAGCTATAGATGTTATTGTGGCTCTCTGGAAAAAAAATAAAATCCAACATACCTATTAAGTTATGACCTTAGATTTATATTTAACCTTCCAGTTATGTAGAAACATATACAATATGTATTTACAGTTCATACATAAAGTATAATTTATAGAAAAGTAAGTATACAAATACCTACAAAAGGTAACAGTTGCAGCTACGCTGTTGAAAAATAGAACTGTATATTTATTAGTTCCTCACCTGAGCAAGAATGAGCTCTACTGGATAGTTTAAAGGGAAGTATACAGAACTGAGGATTACAAGTACTGAGGGATGTTGCTTTAGTCTCTTTTAGTCTCTTTGATAAGCCTTAGTGCTTCAACGATTCCCTTTTTAAAATGGACTGAGTGCTTTCAGAGGCAGAAAAGGAAATTTGTAATGAGTGCAGACAAATTAGATGATCCAAGCAGTATCTCTTCCATCTTTAAATCCTCACGTTGCAAGTCAGGAACAGAGGGCTAGATAAGAAGTGCTAAAGCTGTCAGACTCTATGCAAGTAGCAGTGTATGTTCGCAACTGAGTCTTGTATTGTAAACAGTAACTGAATGTGATTATGTGATATCTAAATATGCCACTGTGGATTCTCCACTTACTACTACACAGAGGTCAAAGACATACAGAAGATGCTTTCAAGTAGCTTCTTTTGGATTCTGAAGTTTCATCTATTCCTACCATCACGGTGAATATGAATGTTTGCTATTACCTATTAGCCTGAAGCTCAGTCAGGCCACCTTGACTTCTAATCCCAATCAATCCAGTACACCAAACAGTGCCTAGATGTTTGCTCAGTGAAAATAGTTTCTGAAATGACTTGTCCATTTGGCCTCTGTTTGAGAGTCTATTAATCATTTCTTATCCATATTTAAGTCTTGACTTTTCCATTGTGTGTCTAATCTTTTGAGCTTAAATATCTACCCGTGACTCCAGGCACTGGAAGAACACATTTCAAGAATATGAATTTTCAGGGAAAAGGGGGAGTGGTGAAGAAGAAGACAGGAAAGTTTTTACTTACCTCTTGTTAAAATAGAATAACAAAAAGACCAGGTTAGATATGATCTTGACCAGTCATTTTTTCCATCCCCAAGCCCTAAAGCAGGATCATGTCTGCCAAACTGTTTCGGATAGGAGAAAAATCCCCAATTGCTCTGCCCCTCTCCTTCCCAGTCTATTTCAATTCATCCTTATCTTCAATACCAGAAAGAAATTTCTTTATTTCTACCTTGAATATTGCCACTACTTTTTTTGACTATCTCAGTAATAGTTATTGAACTCTTTCTTTGTTAAAACCCTCCACGTTTTACAAACTTGCTCTAAAAGAGCATGGAATATGTGGCTCGATGTAGTTTAAACTGTTGCACTTTTTATCTCAAAAACCAAAACCATCTGAGATTAAAAAAATGTTATACAACAATTCACACTTAGAGAAACAAGTCACAGTTGTCATCTTTGCTTTATTTCTTTCATGTGATATTTTCAGTTCATAGCTAATGTTTCTAATGTATAGAAATATAACCCTTTTTTTTACTTTTCAAAGCAAAAGTTATAAATTAAAAGCATTAGAATTTAAATTAGATCAAGTGAAAAATAATTTAGAATTAAGAAATATTTTTTCTCTAAAGAAAATAGTATGCATTTTCTCATAAATTATTTTTTTGAATCTTTAACAATTGCATAAACCTTTCTGAAAAATGTTTTTCACGGTTTTATTCATTTCTCAGAAACTGAAACAACCATCTTATATCACATGTCTAATTTTAGGCTGGTGTTGAAAAATTTGATTTCTCCCACATGTGGATCATTTTATATGACTGATTCAGTTCACTCATTTTCTGCTAACTTTTGAAGGAGTCCAGACAGCTACCTCAGTCCAGCGGTCCAACTTTCAGAAGGCTCAAGTAGGTGAGATGAGTGCCACCTTTGAAGTCATAGATCATGCTGGCTTCTCTGTGTGACTAAACTTTTGTTTATCTGTTTGATGTTGTCTGCAGTCCCTGACCAGAGCATTACTCATCTTCAGTGAAAGTACACAGAAAGCAGCAGACTTTGGAGAACTTGTCTAGTACAGCTGGACAGTCAGGCTATCTCCCTCAGAGACCTTGCAGTAGCTGGCTGTAATATTTTTATGAGGCAGCGATTATACACCAGGTTCACTTCATCCTTGCAATAACCATCTCCCTTTCTATCCACTGATCTGGGGATGCAACACTTGTCCCATGAACAAAAGAAAAAAATGGAAAAAAAAAAGAAACAACATGAACCCTGCTCTTGATACGACTTATGAAAACACTAGGGTGATGATACCTTTTTTTAAAGCTTTGTCCTGAGAACTGTACTGAGGCCGCAACATCTCAGTGTAAGGCTACTTACCAGCTGTTTTCTGATGGAAAAAAAGGTGGAGAAGGAAACTAAGAAAATTTGTTCTTCTGAACTGTCATCATGTGAGTGTGGTACTGAAGAGAGAAACTTGGCTCAGGATCAGGTAGTTACTCTAAGAAGAGGATGTAGCAATATTAGTGAAGAGGAGGAGGAAGATGCTGGTATAGGTTTTGTCTCAAAAAGCCTGCTGCTTTCCAGAGTATCTTGCACTCCAGAACAGTGATGAATTTTGTCTATCCTGAAAGTATGTAGATGCTTCCCAGTTTTTTAAAAGTTATTGTTTCTATTTATAAAGGGTATGGCGGAGTGCAGAAAGTACTCCCATTGCACATGTAATTCAGCAAACAGTTTTACTGTCTCATATCTCAGAAAACAGTAATCGCATCAGTTTGGAATAATTTCCAGTAGGAAGGCTGTGGCAATATTACATCCATTTCTGGATATGCAGGTGGAGAGTTTGTCTTGTGCCCCCAAAAGTAAGGACATCCATCTTGTGAAAAAGAATTTTGCAGGGAAGAAAATGTAAAAGGTTAAGCTTATTTACAGTCAGGAATAGTTTTAAACTGTGTTATGAGAAACAGAATATGATGCTGATCACCTGGTAAGGTGGCTACACCACCTTAAGTCTCTGTGACATGTAAGAAGGTAATTAAATATGTTTCCATGTTAATGAAAACCAGACCCTTGATCCTCTAGATCTGGAAGCAAGGGGAAGGGTTTAGAAATATGCCAATAGTCTATATTCACAGAAAGAAACATAATGTTACAGGAAAACAAATTAGTAGATATAACAGAAAACAGAATGGTAGCCTGAATGACAAAGTTTTGTTTGAGCCTTAGGCAATGTCTGGCAGCACAAGAAAGATTCAGATTCAGCTATTCCTTTGCTATTTGGGAGCTCAGGACTGTAAGATTATTGTCCTTACTAGTGTATAATGCTACTTCCCAAATGCACTTATTATGCCCATGAGAGTGTTATATTACTGGAATTCACCACAGAACAAAACCTTTGCTTTGGTTTATATTTGCCTCCCCATATAAGCATGCCCTCTTCAGTAATCTTTGAATATAGTCCTAAAAACACTTTATAGTAAATAATTATTCTTACTCAATGAATTTTGATTGAAGAAATTGTTTCTCAGAACAGTAAATATAACTGTAAATATTGAGACACAGGTTAGCTTGCAGATAGAGGTATTCCAAAAGCTTCAAATGCCCCTGTAGAATTTCCTTGTACTCCTACTTAACTGTTCCTACAGTATGGCTTCTGTACTCAACCTGGGCAAAGCAGAAAACAAAACATTCTGAAAGCTCTGTGTGGAATTGTTCTGTCCACATAAAATTAAATGTGGTGCCATTTCAGTTTCTGCTTCATGTCATCAGTGAGGAAGAAAAGTTATGTCTCTACCTTGCACAAATTACTCGAAAGTTATGTCCTCAAATATCCAAGCAAACAAAGCATAGAATAAATCAAAGTCAAAAGCAATATTCATTCTGTGAAAATGAACACCAAGTAAATGGAAGATAGAGCATAACACTTTCCACTCCATAATTTGTGAAATTAAACAGCTAAAAGATTGAGGATTATTTGTATTAGTTATTATTTCCTGCACCCCATGCAATATAATACACTAACTAATTCTTATATTTTCCTTAGAGAAAACAAAACAGTGCATTTATCCAAACTGATCCTCACTTCTCTACATAAATTTATACTAAGCATAAACCAAAAGTCTTTTAAAGTTTCAGAAAATTTAGAGGGTTTGCTGATCTGTAATAGCTTCTGAACAAGAATCCCTCCTGACCAAGGGTTTGGGCAGTTGCATTCTGTATTTGCTTGCCCTTCTCTTTGATCCAGACAATAATAAGTCAGACCTCACTGCTCTCTGACCTCTGTGCTTGCCATCTGCATGCTCGAGGAATGTGTCTTAATATTCATTCCTGTTTGTTATGTTTTGTTTGTTCAGCAGCAAGCTACTGGCAGTGCAGTTGATCAGAGACTCAGTGTTTACTGTCCTGGTAATAATTTTGTTCCTCTGAGTGATACTGATGTTCACATCTGTATAGAGTTCATTAGGACTAATAGAGCTACACATGTAAATGATACTGGAAACCTTTAGGAAATACGGAGGTTTGGGGCATTTTTATTTGTTCTGCTTTATTGACTTTCAGCACTCTTCCTGCTTCAGAAACAGTACAAAATCACCATTTCAAGATTGCAGTGCCATGCAGAAGTCATTGCCTTGACTCTTCCCATTCTGTAATTCATGAACACATGAACTCATTTCTAATTTGAGAAAAAGAGTGCAAGACTTTGTAAAATAGAAAGCAAATCTATGAATTTATTCACTAATCAAGCCATCTGAAAAAAGTATGGAGCAGTAGCTGTGCAGGTTACAAAAACCCAGGGACTGACATGACATTTTCCAGTCAGTTCTTTTGGCACTCCACAGCTTCAGGATGGAAGAAGCCATCTATTTTGACCTCTAAAGAGAAATTCTTCCCAAAACATTTTACTGTGATTTTATGCAAGAAGGGAGAATTTGTCTGAAAGAATGTATCCTACTACTTCTAGTACAGACAAAAGACCCTGCACAAACCTCAGCTTCTTCTTCTCTGTCTGCAAAAAACAAATTCATAACATGTTTTTTCTTACTCAGCAAATAAATGCACTCAGTTCTGTAATTTAACAGAAAAGCAGAAACAAAAATAATTTGTTTCCTTAAAGAGAAGCCTGGGATAACACTGTTATTTTTAAAAGGAAAGAACAAGCAGAAGTTTAACAAAATCTCGAAGGAGCTGATATTATTTCGATATTTCAGATAGCTGAGAATGAGCAGGAAGGGAAGGGAGATAAGCTAGGACTAATATAGCAAAATATTATTAACATTCATACACACAAACATGAAAGAAAATAACAAGTTAAGGTTTTTGCAGGGTCTTTTAGATTGCTGCTGGGTGCTTCTCAGTATGATGAAGGAAACCTGAGGTCTGAAGAAACTTTTGAAATGGCATGGTCAGGATTTAGACTATAAAATAGAACAATGATGCACTTTCTTCTTGTACTAATTGCTCCTTAACCAATTGTGGCCATATATTGTCTGGTGAATCTCAGAGTCTGGGAGATTTTTCAGAAATATTTTGCTGAAACTTCCAGTGAAAACTTAGCTGTTCCTGAAAAGGAACAAATTTTGCTACCTCCCCCCCCACCAAAGTGCAAAGTAATGGTTGAAAATGTTAATTATTTAGATTGAAACTGTTTGGCCTCTAAAGACAAAGAGAGTCTTTCATCCAGTATTTTCTTCTTTAATTTACAATCTTTTTTGTTATCTTACTTTATTTTGTGATATTGTGGTGTGAGTGTTGAGCAGCAGTGCTGGACAACTCTACCTACCTCTTGATGCTGTCAGGAAGGCAAGCGGACTACCTCAATCACTTTCTGATTTTCTAAGAGTGTGTACGCACTCACAAACAAATAAAAAGATTCTGCATCTCGTTGTGTCTCTTAGTGGACAATAGCAGACTTAGGCTGCATCGGCTCCCTCTCTGAAATGCAGATTTATATGAATAGGAGTCCCTTTCCCACAAATGCAAAAGGCTGTCCAGGAATATATTTACTTGTGAGAGAAATTGCATCTCTCCATTGTGGTAAAACCAGGCTTAGTATATTTTTAATCACCTGAACAAATGACACATTTCATCCTTGATCTTGTCACACAGAATGCAAACAGTAATTAAATGGCATTATTATTATTATCAAACTATGTCTATTGCTGCCTTGAATTACTTGATTAATGTAAAGGTTTCTGGGTGGCTATTTGAATATAACCTTTGTTGGTGCATTTTTAGTTTATGAAGAATTTTAGATGAAAATATTTTATTTACTTAAAAATATAAATAAACTTATATAGCAAATCAATGCATTATACAAATATACATTAATTATGCTATGGTAGATTTAGAAATTGTAAAATACCTTCTTTCATTTAAGAGATGGATGAAATATTTAAAATGGACATGAAAGAATTTTCCCAATCTTTACTTTTGGTTTTTATTTTCTTTCAAATTGTTGTAATTCTGAAGTTTTATATTAAGTTGATAAGACGTATCTGAATCTATTCTGCCATTCAAAAGCATTTAAGTAGCATCACCAAAGTATTTTGACTGTCATTAAAAGCAGATTACCCGGTAGCCATTGATCCACTTATGCACCAGTTCAAAGCTATTGATACCTGCTTCTGTTATCTCCCAAACAGTGATTTGTAAACTGGTCTTCCAGCTTACTGCAGAAACCCTCAAATGAATTCAAAATACAGACTTTTAAATGGATTAATTAACCTCTCCACCCCATACTTTACAGGCACCACTGTGAATACCAGTAAAGCATCCTATTGATTTTAAGATTTTTGCCTTGCATTATAAATCCCGTCACTGGCTTTTTCCACGATATGTGGGAGACCTACGAACACCATATTTCCCTTCCTGCTGTTTGAATGCTGGCCCAGTAATGGCTCCTTTGATCTTTCTAAACCTTCTTTGAGCTGTATATTATTCCCTCTCACTCAAGACTTTATTCTCTACTATGCATCAATGTCTCTTGCTAGCCTTAAAATCAAGTCTAAAATATGGTATGTTACATGTAGACTGCTGGCATTATTCAGCTACACTAGCCAATGACTGCAATAGTATGATAATAACACAACATATCTTTTTTTTCTGTGGCAACAAGAGGCTTGACATTTATTATTTCTTTTTCATGACTTGTTTTATGTATGTATCTATTTATTTATTTATATTGCAGGATTTTGAGGCACTAGTCAGATGTATTTTATGAAAGGTTTACCAGTTCACAGACATAATGATATGATGGACAGGAGAAGAAAATATTTGTGAAGTAAAACTGAAATTTTAGACATTTCCTTGACAACTATTCCCTTATACAAGGGCATGTAATTAAAAAGGACACATGTTGCAAAAAAAATTAGGAAGGTTAAGGAATCACAAAGTTCAAATTTCTCTTTTTTTTGGTGGGGAAAGAACTGGAGAAAAGAAACAAAACCATGAAGAACTGTTCATGTTATTCAATCAATAATTACATAAATCTTAACTCAAAAGAGACTAATTTTTTACTTTTAAAATCGAAATTAAAGTATCATACAATCACCCCTGTAAAGTGTCACAATTTGTGTCAGTAGATCAAAATGACTATTCCAGATGGCTTCAGAAAATTGCCTTTGTTTATTTTCCAACAATATCTTCTACAACTTTCAATTACACACACACACAAAAGATGGAACTTAACTTTAGTCACTGTTAAGGACAGTGTTTTCATTTTGCTTTCCTCTTTTCCAAAGATTTGCCTTTCCAAATTCTGTTTTTTATAGTACCAAAGTATATTCTGGTACAGACTCAGCAAGGCAATGGCAAAGAAGACTGACTGATTGCAGACATACATAACCTCTTTTCTCCATTCCTATTTGTCTTCTTTAGCTATGTTTATAGTAAAATCTGTTTTGATAAAATAGAAATAGGAAAACAGTCAAATGAAAAATAAGAACAGGATATTTCCAGTTTAAATTCACAATGATTATAACACTACAGATAAAGAAGTTGATGTATTGATGGAAGTAAAATGGCCAGAATGGTGCCTTCCCCTTATTAATTAAAAATATATAGCAGACACAGAAGTACTTTCTGAATTACAACAGTATTACCACAGTATGTGAGTTCTACTTACCTACAAGCAAAATTAAAGAACAGAACCCTTCAGAAAATGGAACCATTCTAGGAAAATGTGAAAATGTAGTAATGGTATTTTTTCCCCCAAACTTTATCACAACTGTGAAATAAAAAGGGCTAATATATGAAAAAAGGGTTAATATCAAAGTTAAGTCACAGTAGTATATACCCAGATAATGTCTTTAGTCATCAGCCATGCTTACTCTACAGAGCAAAATAATTAGGGCAAAATAATTTGGAGAGTAACATTTTAAAAAATAATTCTAAGATAATCACATGACTTTTTATTATATATTACACCCCCCCCAAAATAAAATTAAGAATCCTAGTGTCCATCTACATAAAATGAATCTGTGGATTTAAGTAGCAGAATCAGAATTTAAAGCCAGCAGAAGAAAGTACATGACTTTATTCCTGAAATTGCAATTAATCAAGAACAAATGCATTTTTACAAAGGACCAGAAACTTGCCATGAGAGCTTCACAGGGAAAATGATCTCAATAAATTAAAGAAACTCATTTTTCCCTCAGAGACAGAGCAGTAGACAGTAATATGTTTCATTGCTCTTTGGAAGATCCTTTCAAAGAGAATGAAGAATCTAAAGGTCATGTCACTGAAATAATGCAGTCCAGGGTAACTACTGTCATCTGTACAATACAGTGATCTAGCTGTTAAATAAGGTAAGGATGGGCTTTTTCCACTTTTTAAAGCTTACCTGCACATTAGAATGAACCAACCATCCACCTGTCATTTTTTTCAATGCTAATTATAGCTAATGACATGTAAAAAACATGTATGGGACTTACCATGCCAGATTTAAAAGAATACACAGATACACCTACATTAACTTTCTAACAATTGGGAAATAATACTTGTTTTAAGGGCTTGCAAGCTCCTACATTTGCAACAAAGAAAATGGAGACAAGTACCTCTATGGGCAGAAAACCATCCATAGTATATATTTATCTCTCCTCTCTGGCTGTGGAGAGAAATGCTAAATACCAGCTTCCACTCAAGACCAGTTTTCCCCTATTTTTTGGAGGACACAAACATACTGAAACAGAAGATAGCACAAACAGCATCCTGTATAGTGTTCGTGCAATACAGACGTGATTTGAACACTTGTCCCTTCAGTATAATATGAGAGTTCCAGGTCTCTCCCACCCTAAGATGGGAACTATATGCTTTAGGGTATCTTGAAAGCTGGACACTACTATAAAAAAACAGGAATGCAAGAGTAGCTGAAAAAGGGAACAAGGAGAAAGAAACTTAAACTCCATGGCAAAGTGCTTGGTAGAAGACAAGTGCCTGTATGTGTATAGATTACTGAAGTTACACATGCAGGAATTTCACACCATCATAGAAAACTTCCAGGACTTCATCTGTGTTTCTATACTGTGGCATATCAGGTAATCTGAAGCAACCTAGTCTATCAGGCCATCCATACAGGGTAGGAAGTCATGACAAGGTACTCAGGAGGATGTCATAACCTGGAACAACTACACTTGGAGTTCTAAATTTACACTGACTATAACAGAAATTTAGACACCTCATTTACATAAAGACACTGACATGCAGTAGACACTGACACATAGTAGACCTCTACATTTAGGCACTCAATGCACTCATGTCTATTGCCATTTGAGATACCTAAAATGTCCAAGACCCTAAAGAACACTCCTGAAAGACACAGATCTCCTATACATTTTTTGTCATGTCTGTCAGACCAACTAGGATATTTAGGATACTCTAGATTTTCTCAAAAGGTACTGTAGGCAGCTGAATGTTATTCCTTAATGTCAAGCTGAATACCATCCTCAGTAAGTTTAATTACTTTGAGGGTGAAACAGTGCTAGAAAGTAAGAAGCTTGAGCTGCTTTTAGGAACTCAAGATGAGATTTAGGCACCTAAGGCACTACCCCCTGGTATTCTGCTAAAAGAAGATGGAACAAGAACATCAATGCTGATGGCCTCTGTCTTGTTAGTGTCCAGTCTCATTCTGAATTTCAGTAAGCTATTTGGGTCAATCTTCTACAACAGTGAATTTCACAAGTTAACTATATTTTGCTCAAAATAGTGTTTTCTTTCCTGCAGAGGTAAGTTAGTGTTGTAGCTGGAACACAAGACAAAGTAGAAGGAGGGCTCTATTTCAGGAACCTGGTCAGACAGGTCATTTATTCAATTTTTGTATGTCTCTCCAGCAGTAATACAGGCATAGCAATGCTTACTTATTTCAGAGTCACTTAATGCTCTTTCTGTAAAAAGACTTATGCATGGGCTTATCTTAAATCCCAACTAGGAAATTCATGTGCTTAAAGTTTAAAAAGTTATTGTTGTGCATCATAGAAACACCCTCAGCTCACCTTTTTTTTAAATTTTATTTCATGTACTCTAAAGGATGTCAGGAGTAGATTTTACATTCCATATCATTATTGTATTTTAAATTCAAGTAGCATTTAAGTGAAAAATAACATTGTATCCTTTTTCACTTTTATTTTGAACTGTGTTTTGCAGTACAGTACTTGTTAAATAGAAACGCTACTATCATCTTCCTTCTGTACAGTGCTTCCTAACGTAGACTGTTTTCCCCTACATTGATGGTCATGAAGGTTTGCAAATTCTCCAGCATAAGCCACAAAGTGTTAAGTTAGCATAAGAAACACTTAGGGGGGGAAAAACCAACAACAAAAAAACCCAAACCAAAAATCAGCTCACTATTCATGGACTTATAATGTGGCATGAAAAGAGATAAGCAAAAATGGGGGACACATTTTAAAAAATGTTTGAAAACTATTTCTCATTCTTTCCTAGAATAGAAAAGGATGTTGAAATAATTCACTGTAAAGTCTCCAAAAATGTCCTGTTTACTTTATTTTCCTTAGGCTTGATGTGGCCAACTTAGTTAAAAATCTATCCAGCATCATATAACATTGTGTGCATGTTACAGCTTCTAAATAACAAACAAACGTTTATTTATGGACTAGCAAATTTATACTTTCAATCAAATAGAAGAGCAGTAGTAAGGTACAATTTCTGCAGAATCAGAGAGAAAAGCACAGCCACAAATACATAGAGCTAAGCTAGCAAAACTTATAAAAAAATTGCAAATATACTTGTAAAATAGCTTAAATAATCAAGACCAGATTTTAATTATAATAGTTTTAACAAATTTCAGAACTATCATTGTCTAAATTTAAGCTATATTTTGGCTATCTTGTACAATTCTTTTAGACCATATTAATAGGAATATTAAATATTCAAACGATATACCTCCATTTCATGGAGGCCTGGGTTGATTTTGATGGTTGGTTGTGGTGCATTTATAGGGTTCTGAAAAGCTGTCACAAAGTTATGAGGCAGGTTTGTCTTTTTTTAATATGCTGGATAGAGTTACCACACACAAGCAATTTCGGAGAAGTTACAGACACTAATAACTTCCTATGAGATAAAGAACATGGATGTCCCTTGTCTATGCTTCTACATATTTTGGTATTCAAGCCTCTGGCAGGAAAAGGAAAGGAATTGCTTAGAAATTAGAAAACTAGAAAAGGTGAGAAATTAGAAAACTAGAAAAGGTGAGAAATTATGCAAACATAGAAATATTACGTTAGTATTAGTGACATTTCCACCTCCACTGTTAAGAAATAGTAAAGATATCAGGTACTTTTTAGCACTCTCAAAGGACGCAAAATAAGCAGAGTAAAAATAGAGGATGTTAGATAATAAATATTGTCCAAATGAAACACATTCTGTCTCTAACCAGACTTCCAAGGGAATGCCTAAGATGTGTGGCAAATTGTCTAAATAATTTGGAAAAAAATGCATAGAAAAGCTGGCTATTACTACTAAGTGAACTATTTGTGATATTTAAGGGATTGATATGCTTAGAAATCCATGAGTGCCAAATAAATGGTAAAAAATATCACAGGCTGAATAATAGAGAGATTTTATTGTTGTTAAAAGCAAGATAGAACAGAAGGATAAGCAAAACAAAATCACAGACCTGGTAGGTTCATCATCAGCGTTCCTCAAGGGTCTGTATTGGGACCATCTCTGTTTAACATTCTTGTCAGTGACATGGACAGTGGGATTGAGTGCACCCTCAGCAAGTTTGCCAGCACCACGAAGCTGTGTGGTGCGGTCGACACACTGCAGGGAAGGGATGACATCCAGAGTGATCTTGACAAGCCTGAGAGGTGGGCCTGTGCAAACCTTATGAAGTTCAACAAGGCCAAGTGTAAGGTCCTACACATGGGTTGGGGCAATCCCAAGCACAAATACATGCTAAGTAAGGAGTGAACAGCTCTGAGGAGAGACTTGGGGGTGTTGATTGATGAGGAGATCAATGTGACCTGGCAATGTGTGCTTGCAGCCCAGAAAGCCAATCGCATCACAACTAGTGGGACCAGCAGGTAGAGGGATCTGATTCTGCCCCTCTGCTCTGCTCTTGTGAGACTCCACCCAAAGTACTGCATTCAGCTCTGGGGCCACCAAAATATGAAGGACATGGACCTGTTGGAGCAGGTCCAGAGGAGGGCCATAAAGATAATCAGAGGAATGGAGCACCTCTCCTATGAAGACAGGCTGAGAGAGTTGGGGTTGTTCAGCCTGGAGAAGAGAAGGCTCCAGGGAGAC
>JANZLQ010000008.1:25679895-25690904 GCA_026212715.1 Elanus axillaris
CTATAAGAAAATATTGATAAAGAACCAAATTATTACTTGATTGCATTGATTTGTGGAATAAAGTTAACAGTCTGTTTCTAAAAGCTGTAAGAAAAACAAACAAAAAAATGGTGTATTTTTCCAACTACCTCACTACATATTGCTATGTGTGGAAGACTTTTGTGTTATTTAGCCAAGTTTCAGTGCTATATTGCTATCATTCAAAAGTTAATAAATGGTCTATGATGTGAACTGGGCATAACATTCTCATCAGCCTACAAGCCAGCTACATTTTCTATCCTTAGGTTTTTAGTATCTGCGGACCATGGAGGAACTGCAATAATGTTTATTCTCCTTCCCGTTAACAGCATCTATCAGTTTCCGGTGGGATCAAACCTAGACATAATATTTTTTTAATTTATTTTTTCAGTGTTGAAAGATACAAACATACATTTGTACATACATTTAAATATTGTCATCCCTGATCAAGGTAAGAAACCATTTCAAGCATGTTGAGAGCTCTGTCTGTAGCAGCAGAGGTTACCTGAAATTCAAGACGAAGCCCAACTTAATTTTTCATGTCTCATCTCAGCATGAATAACTGAATAGCACTAATGAAAGTGTAAGCAGAACACAAAGACTACTTGTGTGTTCCTTACCTATAAATGGGAGCATCCTTTTTGACTTAAAACTGAAAAAATCAGCTTGTCTTGAAGTCTTTAGATGATTTGGTTAGGCTCATGTCATTTATAGTGTATGAAGTGATTTCATTACTTACTATGTGCAAAAAATAAAATTATAAAAATAAATTTGTTATTTTATATTTTTTTTCTTTTTCTTTACTTGGGATATAGATAGAGCAGTATCTGTGAGGTTAAAGCATATTATTGTTATTTATCTTGACAGAGTTAGAACCCAATGTAATAAATGAGACACTTTGAAGTATGAGTTAGTATATGTAGATGTGCACTTGGTGGTATCTTACTCTCATAAATTATACAATAATTTGGGGGAAATGAAATATTCATTTATGATAATGATGATGAAATACATTAGTATAGCCAAAAATGACTCCCCCTCAAGAGATAAATTATGAACTTTTATGGAACTCTGATGCTGATACGTTAAAGAACTGATACTTGCCAGAATTTTAATATAATATACTTAGCAAATAATATTCCAGAGCCCTAAGGCTGTACATGAGCATGTTCATTTACCCACCCTGAACCCTGATGACTTTTCTGCAGCTCTACACAGGCAGCACACATCGTAGCACTAAATTATTTTTCTTTTTTTTTCCCAAATGCAATTATCAGCATTATATTACAAATACATATTATATTATAAAGAATATAGGTTAATATTTTGATTTAAAGATGAAACAATAGATAGAAGGAAGCTATGACCTTATGGGTGGAACATGGTGCATGTTCACTTGGCATCTATGTGAGATCATTATAGGAAATTGGCAGTAATACATCTAAATGATGTTATGACATAAATGAAAATAGTAATTAAATAGTATTTATACATTTCTAGATGCATTTTCATTTTGAGCAGACATTCCTCATAAACCACTGGATTTTTTGCTTATCTAAGTCTAACTGTTAAAATGCGCAATTATGAAAACAAAGCGACACACCTTTTATAGATATATGTTAATAATTTAGATTAAATCTTAAAGTATGGATTGGGGAGGGGGAGAAAACAATAGGAAAAGCAATCAATTTCCCTTACTTCTTACTATCTAAACAGAAAAATTAATATTGCTGCAGCAACCATATACTACAGCTAGTATCAAGACCACAGTTAGCAAAACAATTTCATATTATTGGCTGAAATAGATAAGGGTTAGTAGAGAAATCCTTGTAATTTCATATTCTAGAGCATAAATGCTATTTTTATGCGTTAAAACCAATAAGGTAAATAAAAAAATATTTCAGGCTAATCATCAAATTCTGTTATTAACAAAAAGTCATTAAGTAGTATTTGTAGTTTAGAAACTATGACCTTAAAAATATTGAATTGAGCTTTTATCTACATATGTTCTAGTTTTCTATAAGTAAGTAATTTGTAGTGTAATATCTCATACAAGGTCCATAAGGTTCATTATTTGCTATAACCTGCTAAATAAAGTGTTGCAAAACTTGCTTAAACACACATTCACATGACAGACGGCTGTAATGATCCATGGGAACATATATGCATTCTGCACAGTGATCTTTTGAACAACTTTAATTCATCACAGGGAACAGAATGTTAACTTTCTGCTTCAGAAAATACAGACAATTAATACTTGAGTTAAAAGAGAACACCCTCAATTTCTAGTGTTTACTGTCTTAGAAGACTGTTTTCGAACACATCCTCATAGAAAACAATTAAAACTTTTTTGTCAATAACATATTAAAACCTGCCTTTTGAACCATTATTATTTATTTTCTATGAAAACTCTGTACTAGCAAATGTGTAAATTTATGTGATGTATAGGAAGGATGAAACATGAACTATTAAAATATGTTTGGATGCACACTCTAACCTCCTCTATCTTGACCTTGCTAAGACCTGAGATGTCCATTAGGAGTTGAAGCTCTCCTAGAAGTTCCATTTTGTTATTGACTGTGTATGTGACTTATTTATCCAGCTAGTATTTCCAGTCCCATATATATAAATAAAGTTACAATCAATAACACATAGGTTTTCTGAAGGAGGGTAATATCAGAAAATGTGTTTGTAAGATAATTTTTAATGCTATAAAGTTTAATTCTGTCACACAAATGTTCCCACAATAGTAAGACTTCTTTTTAGCATCAAGGTTGCTAACTGCAGATTATAACTAGCAAATAGTTATGCATGCTAGTACCTTTATCCTATTGATTTCATGAAGAATAAACATGAATGAAGTTATCCGTAATGACAATTACTATCCCTTTCCATCTTTTATTATGGGTTCCCTAAAGTTTATTTTCATTAGAATATTTTTCTTCAGAGCAATAAAAAAAAAGTTGCTAAATGCTATCCTAAAAATGGCTTAAAATTACTGTTACTGCTCATGCGAGATAAAAAAACTTCTGCTACCCGAAGATAAAGTTAGTATGTAAACTATGACAGCCTAACAAAGTGTATTTTAAGACAGAACACCTTCTTGATGGCAGCAGAATGGCAGTACTTTCGGCCCCCGTCCTGCTGGCAGGAAGCAAAACTCCTCCAAGAAAGGGGGAAGGGGGAAGGAAACCCTGGAGGCCGCAGGTCGAACCAATGGAGACATGCCAGGTACACTGAGGTGGCTGTCTTGGCCAGTAGGGATTAATGACCAAGTCAGATTCGACAGGGGTATAAAACTGGGTCCTGCCGGAGGACACGTTGGGATCAGTCCTGCTGGGAGCAGCGGGTCTGCGGTCGGGGACTCCCCCTCGGGCCGGGCACCGCCCGAGGTAACTCCTGAGGGAGAGAAGAGCCCTCAGCTTGTAGGGGAGTGGTGTGCGCGTTTTGAGCCATCACTTTAAATCTCAAGGATTCTTAAGTCGCCTGTGCAGTGCTAATTCCTCTTACACCATCGTGCCTGTGGTTTTATAAAACGTTACTGGACTTCTAACCAACTCTCACTGAAGAATAAACCTGAGCTTTAACTTCTGTTGGATTTGGTTATTTGTGCGTCCATAGCGAGCACCAAGACAAAATAATGCAATGGCTTTATCTTGAATAATTAAACAATCCAGTTGCCTTTGTAAATCTCTGGAAGCACCTTTTTTTATTTTTTTTTCTTTCTCCCCTCCCACTTGTTTTAGGCAACCCCATCCTAAACAGTGGCATTTCCGTGTGGTAGTAGAACAAGAAATAGTTTAAGTGAAAAATACTGATCCACATCATCACTCTTATTTCCATGTTTGCAGCTAATTTCCACACACATTGTTTCCCTGTTTTCTTATAGAGGACTCAACAGTTCCATGGCACCATTGTCATGCACATTCTAGACTGGCAAAGCCAGAATTGTGTGTGTGTGTCTATGTGTTTTTTTCCCCCCTTAGTGAACATGAAATTTATGAAAGGACTTGTTAAGATGAGACTGAATTAGAAGACTCTTGCTCAATACCCATTTGCCTGGTCTAGTTTAATCTCAAATATGAGAACACAAGGAAATAAATCAAGTTTATCTTTAGAGCTCTTCTTTCAAGTAATGTTTGTGAAATCTGAATAAAAGATGCTGGAGCAACACACATCTCAGGAGGCAGAAGGCACATCTGTATGCAACTCTACTACTTAGTCTGACTCCACTGGTACACCAAGAGGATTTTACTGCTTTTTTATCAAGTTGTACTTCCCCATCTTGCCTCCTGGCACCCAGACACTAGTTTCTGATGCAACTCCAGTGATGGTGTATTTTTCTACAGAACAATGTGGAAGGAATGTGAAGTGGAATTCAGTCAGAGATTATGAGCAGCATGAATACATGGGAAATGTTCCTTTATTTTATATTTTTAAACCCTTCATTAGACTAAAGGATCGGTTTGAAAACCCCATTTATTCTCTTATTTTTATCCTTTGCTCACGTTTACTGTACAATCTTCCGTATCCAAGTATTTCTATTCCTACAGTTCATTTAAATGTTAAAAAGACAGATTCATTTCAACTGCAGAAGCTGTTCAAATACCATAAATTACCTGACTTAATGCAAAGAAATTCAGAGCTTAGAATGAAGCTTATCATGCTATGCATGCATGACCCCACTTCAAGCATTAAACTGGTCTCAAAACAATGACCATTCTTTGCTGTAATACTGAGGTTTAACTAGATGAGATGTGGGGCCCAGTTCTGATCCCATTAAAATCAGTTGGATTTCATTCTTAGCAGGATTTGAATATAATTATTATTGCTTTCATTTTTTTCATAAAACTTGCCTATTTTTTTCTTCAATCCTTTCATATGGCTATGTCTATTTTAAAGGTTATGTCAGAGCAACGAATTTAAAAGAATCAAAGAAAAAATAGACAAAGGTCTGTTCTTGCTCATTTCAGTATTCTTCAATGTGGAATGGCTAAATATCTCAGGAGGGATTTCTGGGATATGCTTGGACATGAGGTAGCATTGTACATTGCTAATAGAACCTGAAATAAAGAAGACTCTTGAGGACCAGGGGACTTAGACCTAGACCTGCCAAAATTAGGTCTCTCATTTAAAAATTCTGCTTGTGTGTGCTGCAGTCACAGGAAAGACTTCATTATGTAGTAGAAATAGAGAAAAGTACCAAGTTTGACAAGCTTATTAAAACTTTTAAATATCTTGTTTAAATAATAATTCATTAAAGAAACTTGCCACCTTATAAAATAATTTATTTCTTGAAAGTCAGAATATAAATACTGTGAAAGAGTACTACAACTGAGGGCTTAGTTTATAGGCTAATTAGTGTTTTTTGTCAGTGATCAAGGTTTACATCTCTTGGCTAATTCCTCTTTCCTATAAAATTTTTAAAGAGTAAAATTTCTGAAGGTGACTAAATCCTTCCCCCCAAATTCAATGGTACATGCATATCCTTCAGAAATGTGGCCAATAATATCTATCACTATCTTTGGTGAGGTCCTGATCATGTAAACAATTTACTGTAAGCAGGATGCTGAATGAACAAACAGTTCCAGTGAAATCATTCTTACTCTGCATGAATACGATTGGGGTCAGCTGAAAGATTAGGGCACAAGAAAGTGGCACATTAGTAAATGTAGCGGTGCCGGTGCTTGCAAGGCTTTTGTACAGTGACAAAAGGTCATACTGCTTCTGGTGTGCATGTGATACCTGTTAGAAACTGGTGCTATTAATATTATAATGTAATAATACTGTCATATATAATACTATTGTAAGTAACTCTATCATTCCTTTAATGATTTAGTCATGCAATTCAGTGTTCATCCTTCATGTTTGGTGTTGATCTTTAGCTTGAAGAAGCCTGTATCCCTTTGTAAATACAAAACCACAATTAAGTGTCATGAAATCCTTTTCCCAAAGTGAAACCAAAGTCAGTATGTTGGGAACAAGTTTTATTCACAGTACTGAAACAACTATTTTGGGGATATGGAAACAAACAAAACATAAACCCTCCAAATCCCACAATTTTAAACTGACAGAAAGATCACCTCTTGTGAACTTTTAACCAGTGACTATTTGCTCCTTAGGCAGTCTTATAGAAATGTATCTATTTGTGATGCAGAAGTTTTAAGTTATGCTAAATTTATAACTTCCTTTTGAAATATGAGCCAGTGGCTGACTGCCTTTAAAATTAAAAATATTTTATTGTGCTGATGAATTGACCTTAACTGTGGCAGTACTGCACATAGCTACATAGGTCAGGACATGGGAAAGATTCTGCTTTTATACCAATTCATTACCTGTTCCTCTTTGAGCACTTACAAAAAGCTAGCCTTGGGCTTTATTACTCATGCTTTAGAAGACACTAGTTTGTGCACCAGATTTCTTAGCATATCCAAATGAATGACAAATCCTTCCAACTATTTATTATTCATGAATTGTCATAAATAACGTTAAATATATGGCACTTATTAATTTAGCCCTCTTTTAAATGTCAGAGGTACAGGAAGGAAGGCTGAATATAAGAGGCTGTCAAAGATTTCTCTTCTTCGGTCATTCCCATAGCTCTGATCTATTCTCAGTAGAACCAAAAAATGAATAGAAAACATTTAAGCAGCTGGAATTGTATCCTGCAGCAATAATCAATATATAAATATTTTTCTTCCAATAACATCATTTTACTGCTTCAAAAAAATTGCAAAAAGGTGAAAAAGAACTCGAACACTAATGAACTACAGAATTCTGAGAAATTTTAATATAAAGAAGTCTGAAAGTTACTACTCTGGCTCTTTCAGAATTAGGTATGGCTGGAGAAAGGCCCTTCCAATATTAAGGTGTAGTGGTAGAAGATTGTTAATGATCTTTCATTACTCCATTAGGTATTTTTGGAATTTAAAACCATTTAGTGCAAGAGGTGTAGCTACATCCTTCAAAATTCCTAATGCAGATTGAGTTCTTGAAACAGGCAGTATATACCAAAAAGCTGAGGATCTACAGAGCAAAACTTTCAGTGTAAATTATTGGATATCCAAATGTATCAGTTTGATTAGCTCTAGTGCATACAAGGAAAAGCTGAGAGAACCTAATTTGTTCATTCTTAAGAAAAGAAAGCTAGGGGAAATCTCATTTTTTCAACTATAATGGGAGAGTATAAAAAAGAGAGTGACAAATCCTTCACAGCGATTAATAGTGATAGGGTAGGAGGCAGCAGGACCAAGGTGCAGCAAAGGTAATTCTTATTAGTTATTAAAGATTTTTTTTCCTTTTCTTTTTCCCCTACAACAAGGGTAGTCCTACATTGAACAGATTGGGCTTTTCGTCCTTGGACATATTCACTGGACAAGGCACTGAGCAACCTGATCTAAGTTGCTACGGCTTTAAGCAGGAGTCTGGACCAGATGACATCCAGAGGTTCCCTACAACTTATATCATACCATGATGCTAGCCAGGTCTGAGGGACTGAATGACCATTTCTAACCACAGTGTTAGGTGTTGGTGTGCTCCTGGAATGCACTTTAATGTTTAGTTTTGTCTGAAAGCAATCCTGTTCATGCATGTTAGAATGCTCCATTGTGCAAACCAAACCAGAAAAAAAAATAATTAGAATACTCATTTCAGTGACATAGAGGTGATGTGGATTGAAGCACTGATGTTGCTGCACTCTGGATGAACCTTGAGAAGGACGTTGGGCAGATCCAAAAAATGTCATGTAAGCACATCAGAGGCTGTGGCACTTAGACATTTTAAATGTGTTAATCTGCATATAATTAATATTAGATCATCTTGGCTCTATATATAAAGTGTATGAGAATAGTATAACTAACAATAGTGCATACTTATTTTGTAATACCTGAGATGGCAGTCAGATACAACATAGAAGCATTTGGCAAAGCATGTAAGTGATTTGACTACTAAATGGGCAAAGAAAGATGTGTATGGTCAAATGAAAGAGACTGCTAAGTGTTAAAATGTTCCCTCTCAAGTGTTAAAACATTGCCAGACAAAGGACAAGATGAGTACAAGGGAATGAGAATGAGCAGAACATCCTTCCAAATACATTAAGTTATTGACTGACAAAACCACAAACAGGGGAAGCAGCACCAGGAGCAGATGAGCCCTCCCTTTATATTTTTGGCAGCGCTGGGGTAGGGAATAGCATAAAAACAACAGACATGAGGAAGGAAAAGCAGAGAAGAAAGAAGACAAACCTACTTCAGCTCTGGCTTCTTTCATCAATGAGTTCTCAAGTCTGATCACCCTGACCTTGGTAACCAAGGACCACAGTCACCAGCACCAAATATGCAGGACTACCTCTCTGGCATTATGTACTTAGAGGTAATCTGAGATGTTAAAGACTAATAATTTCATCTGCATAGTAATAATTATTAATGACATATAAGAATTAATTATTGGCACAAAAGGTTCTGTTAATGAATGAATTAAGTTCTGTTTTAAAGTTTAAAACTGGCCTGATTTGTCAGTCTTCTGAATATTCTTGTCACAATGATCTCTAGTTCCTTAATTTATATAACACAGACACATATTCAGTTACAACAAGCAGAATAGAATGGTACCTTGTAATTAGTTTTCCTAGAGTTTGGTATTTCTCAGAAAAGATACAATTACAATGAGCTACAGCAGCAACCTCTACTACCTGGTATTTGAAATAAGAAGTCAGGAAACAGATTTATCATTTTTCAGCCTTCCTACCTAATTAGTATCACTTGTACCCAAGGACATAATATACCCCTAGCTTGTACATGTGTACCATGGAACACATGAATACCTCTGCATTTAATAAAAAGTAATTTCCTACTGGAATTTTATCCCTGTGTGTGAACTTTTGGTAAGGCTCAGAAATTCCTAACCTTTCACAAAAAGTTATTAGATTCTCATGAAATACCACTGATTTTAGCCTAATAAACTGCATAGATTGGTCTCTGCAATGGTTTTATACCCATTAAGAAAGATTTAATACATTTTTAGTCTAGTTCTCACATCAGAACAGAATGTCTTTCAGAAGCTGCACATAAAATAAGGGCATGCATTGCAATCTTTACATGACTGTACAGTTCAGTTCAGAGAAAAGGAAAAGAGAAGATACATCACTTGCAGACAGCTAAATAACCTAAACATTTACCTAATTGACTCAGGTTTTCAGATGTAAAACTTCGTGTTCCCTTCAGTGAAACTAGGAAGCTTGATCTTTATCTCAGTGTTAGCAGTGTACAGACTCTGACTTTATCATTAACTGTTTGGATTCCATGGAGACAATCATGTTTAAGAAAAAAAAGCTGGAGAAAAAGAACAAAACTAAGCAGTAAAAATTACCTAAAAATAAAAATCTTTAGGGATCATGGATGATGACCTTCAAAACCTGTAAGACGATTTATGCCTTTAGATATTTTCAGTAATGCTTTGGGCATGATCTGTACCTTTAGACATAATCACAGTAAATCATTGAACATGCTCTAATAAACTTCTGCAACTAAACATGTTTTGTTGTGCATCAGCATCGTATGTAATCAGAGCTTCCATCAATTTAAGAGGGCAGTCAACACTTACAGAAAGCAAGCAAGATGACAGTGGGGGGCAAATAGTATCTTTTATTTCACAGTTAACCATTAACATCATATGGGATTTTTGTTCTAGCTGTTCTAGTATTTTTCTAGAACTTCTGTTGGGGGGGGGGAAATATCTTAAAGACTTTGTGCAACAACTAAGTAAACAGCTTTATATGTTTATATGTGGAAGAGAAACAGAAAAATGGGGAAAATGGAAAAACTAGTGTAACGGGTACATAGTACTTCATCTCCATCTCATTCTTTAATTTGTTGAGCATTCATATCATATTTCAAACACCTGCCAAATATTTTTTCCATGTCATTATTATAACCCAATTTGAATCTTAAAATATAATTTATTGTAAGTCATCTTTAAACTGATTACTAAGAAAGATTTTTGGTGGATTTATTTATCTAAAATGATGCAAAATATTGAAATAATTAAATAAATGTATTTTAATATAGCTTGATAAGTTATTGTAGAAGCCTTGTTCCTGGTAATCTGGCTGTGCCACATAATTTAGGTTTAGATTAAAAGAATCAAGTACAAACATTTGGTTGCATATTTTTAGTGCGTATTCATGGTGCACAAGAATAATATAATGTGTAAAGTTAATTTATGTCTCAATTTTGAAATACATTTAAAATCATAGAAACAGTAATCTGAGTGATATCAAATGGCCATCTAGTTCAGTACTCTGCCAGTAGCAGAATTCAAGTACTTGGCAAAAGAATTCAAGAAGATCAGACAAGAGTAAAAGAGCAGGGCAAGTGTTGGGTGGTTGTTTCCCAGAACACCTTTCCAGCCTCCAGCAGCTCGGTATATTTGTGTTTAAAAACTGTAGGGTTTGTTCCACCATTTTGCCCAGCTTTTTTCTGAATCCACATAAACTTCAACTATCTACAGCTCTGAGCTCTGTAATTTAACTACACACTACACATAGAGGTACTCATTTCTGCACATCACGACTGGGGCTGGACAGACCAGGGAGGAGCCATGGTGACTTTGGAATTCCCTCAGGCTAAATTAAGAAAGACAATCAATTGAACATTTTAATCATGGCAGAAGCAGCCTGACCTTGGAAGGTGTAAGAGTAGGTGGGGGGTTTCTCACAACAGGAATTGGCATGAAACTACAGTCAGTAAACCATGTTAACCTGCTGTAACCACACATAGATCAGTTCAGGGAAGATAATCAGGAGATCCCCCGCTTTGGGTCAGGAGGTTCAGAGCAGACCCCCTTGCTTCCTAGACTCCTTCTCAGAGAGAAGCCTGGTGGTGGCTGGATCCACTCCTGGTCCCAGACTTGGTCAGAGGGGTTGTGTCTAAAGGGACGAGGTGTAGGGATTACAGGGCAAAAGGAAGAGACAAGAGGAAGATGTCACCAGCCCT
>JANZLQ010000008.1:25691004-25703980 GCA_026212715.1 Elanus axillaris
AGGGTCCCTGGGGCGGCCCTGAGCCCCTTCCTCACGTCAGCGCTGTGTGACCTCTGGCTGGATGGTGGGAGCTGCCCCGCTCTGCGTAGCCAAACCCAGAACTGCACATGACACAGCACAGCACGGCAGGTCATGTCATGTCACATCACGGCAGGTCATGCCCTCCACACCCTGTTGCTGGTGTCTGGTCCTGGTTGGTGCTGATCGGCTCCTCACATGCAGTTCCTCATTAAGCGGAGTTCATCCTTCTGCTGAAGTTGCCCCACCGCAGTGTGTGAAACATGAACTCCTTCAGTGTCTCACACTGCATCTTTTGAACCTGCTACCTGTCATATTCATTTGATATCCACTGCTTTTTTTAAAGGAAGTTAGCCATTTCTCTTTATTCACCTCCTCCATGACATACATAACTTTATAGATACACCCTCATAGTATTCTTTTTCCGCACTGAAAACTCTTTGTTTACTTAATATTTTTTTCTGCAGAAGCTATTGCCTATATATGATCATTTTTGTTAACCTTTTTTATACTTCTGATTAATGCTTTTTGAGGTAAAAGATCAGACCTGAACGAACATACCATCCAAGACATTACAGAAAGTTTTTGAGGGTTTGCATCTATGTGTATGTGCATATTGTGTATATATGGGTTTTATATATACAGACTATCTGACTAAAAGCTAACCAAATTAACTAGAAAGACTTTGTGAGGATCAAATAATCAATGTTTGCCAGAGGAACCAAGAAACCTAATATGCGAAGGAGTACTCTGACTCTGTCACTCCTAACAAAACCAAGAGGAGTGATCAGGCCCTAGTGCCTGGAGTGAAAGTCACCAAAAAGAGTCATGGGACTATGTGCTCAGCCTCACTGCTGACCTCATCTGGGACCCACGGAGGCAATGCAACCTTGAATCTCCAGGGCTGTGAGAGAAGGACTGCCTACTGGATGCTCCAGTCACTGGCCAAAATTGGCTAACCCAACACTATATATATGTATTTCAGCAGGTTGATATATACTCACACACTCCTCTAGTTCTTAGTACATATGGGTTTGTGTATGGGTAGGAATTAGTGTGCATGTGCATGCATGTGGTGGCGTGTCACACAATAATATCCAAACTTTTCAAAGGATTCTGAGCACAGAAAATAGTTTTGCAAACAAAAAAATAAGAAAGAAATAATATTAAATAATTTAAAAATATGTAACATAAGAGCAAGCAACTGAAAAGTATAAAACTTGAATTTTCAGTGCATAAAATAAACATCTATACAAGTTAGATGCTTTCTACTGCTTTTCAAAACTGCAGGAGTTTTTTACGATTCTGTTCTACAAAACAACATTTTATCCACCCCATAATGGACTAGCACTGGTTAGGAATTGGTATCATTCTAGAAGAGGAATCAGAACAGAACAACTTTCCTGACTTTTTTTGTTTCGCAGCCCTAACCTATTACTTTTCCTCCTTCTGGCTTTATGGATATTGGAGTCCTAGCTGAACAGAGACATAACCAGCAGGAAAACATTTTTTTCCAATACGTCCTGCAGCATAGGATATTGTGTTCTACAGGCATTCACTTTTCTGACTGAGGGGCAGATGCTTTAATCATGCACTTATTATGCAAAAAAAAAGTGGCCATGTCTACTTTTAATGAGTTTCAGTGCAATCATATTTGCGTTCATCATGCTTAGAGTAAGACTAGTGATTCAGGCTATACTGGAGATGCAATCAATGTCTAAGAAAGTCTGACTAAATATAGATTGTAATCGAGTGTAAGAGTGAGAAAGGCTCCTCAGGAGGAGGGAAAAAAAAAAAAAGGATGCAATAATACCTATCTTTAGTGGTCTTGAAGAACATTTTCACTTACCTAAGGAAGGGCCTCTTGATTTTTGAATGCCTTCATTGTCTGGCAGGAAGTCTGAATTTCTGCCTGAGGTCTTTGGATCTTAGCTTTGCCTATATACCAATCTGAGAGAAATACAGGACATTTGGATTTGTCCCTCTCATTTAAATGTAAATGCTCAGACTAAAATGTGATATTTTTAATACCCCTTTGATACATGAACTTTAAGCTTTATGCTAATTAAATTAACCTTTGTCATTTTAATTAAATGCTATTAAAGATTTTTAAATCCCTGTAAACCTCAATAGAAAGGAGTAAAATGACAATATGCAATTATTTGAATGACACAAAAATAAGAAAGGAGTTCAAATAGTTTTTCAAAGCAAAAAGACTTGCAGATAATATGGTAAAATTTTCAGTGCCTTGAAAGAATTCTTTTAGGATTATCTAAGAGCTGATGCTTTCTTTACATCTGTGAAGTAGTCATACTGAAAGTAATGTCAGGAAATAGATTGTAGAAATATTTAAAGAAAGAATAAAAATAAATCAGATACAAAATGCCTTGCTTTTAAGACATTTCTTTGCTGGTTGTCAGTATGCAGGTCTATTGTGACTGCAGACTTTCTAGAGGAGTGATTATTCCTATGCATTCCTGTGATACCTAGAAAGAAAAAGAGATTCTTCCCTTGGTAGGAGATTCTAAGGGATTCTTTAGCAAAATATAGAGCACATACAATAAAAAGTACTTGAATGTAATAATTTAACTCTTACAGATTATAAGGCTTGTGCTCCTCATTTCATTCTTGCTATAAACAGTTAAAGTGGCACCAGCTTGCAAAGAACATTTCCACATGAAGGATCAGAACTTTCTCTGAAGAATTACAGGACTTTCTCCATTAAGCCAAAATCATAGCCGATTTGCATTCTACATATCCCATTGAAGATGGCAAGATTAATAGAGCTATATATGAAGAGTAGATTAATGTTAAATTTGTCCTATTGTTTAATATTCAGTTTGAAAAAGGTAAGAAGGTTGAATATTTAAATAAATTGGTTTCAGTACACCTTTGCACAAAATGAATGATCATAATGAAGCTACCAGTGGTATTTTTTGACTAGCCTGCCTTACAATGATAATGAAAACTATTCATATATCCAGTTTTACCCATCAAGAAGCTGGAATGTAACAGTGAATTTGGCCTCTGAGGAAAGTCACAGTGACTCAAATCAAATTAAGATCTAGTTTTGATCCTGGAGAAGGGGTTTCCAGAATTTCTTTAGTTGCCTTTACAGGCAACAAAGGTCTTTTAGACTTTCCTTTTCTATTTTCTCGTGGTATCAGAAAATAACCATCACACACTTGTTTATGTTCCTTGTTGCTTATATGTCATCTCTCTTCATAACACTTTCTGTTTCTGCTCACCTCTTTCATCCCTTTTTCCAAGCCTGTTTTTCTCTAAAAGCAGTACCCATTATCCCCCCTTAAATTCTCTTTAGATAGGTCTCACTTCCCACTCTTTCCTTCAAACTGCCTTCTGTGCTTTCCAGCTTCTCATTTCCTGTAATAATGATAAACACCTTAAAATACAGCAAAAAGCCATGTTAAATCATCAGCTCCTATCTCCTTTTTTTTTTTCTCCAGGATGGTTTCAACCATGTGGTCTCAAGGTATATGTAGACAAAGGCTGTGTTATGAAGAAAATTACACTTGCGCATTTGTTTTGGAAGGTGGGTTATCCACTATCCTGAAATCGAATAATGAATACATTATGTCATTACTTCACATTGATTTCTGCATGGCAATGACAATAATCTCTGTTTCTTTTGGCATAATAGTGTGTTTGTAATACTGTGAAATAAATAAATACAACTCTCCCTGCCTTCAATCTCTTTTTATTTTTAAATGTTTTTTGTATGTCTTAAACCAAATATCTAAAAATTTTATATTTGTCAGGAAATCTAAAGAAAAAAATATTGTTCAAATGGTTGAAAACTTTATCAACCACATTGTTACGTGATCTTGATGATGGAGCAGAGTGCACCTCAGCAAGTTTGCTGATGACACAAAACTGGGAGGAGTGGCTGATATGCCAGAGGTTTGTACTGCTATCCAGAGGGACCTCGACAGGCTGGAGAAATGGGCTGATGGGAACCTCATGAAGTTCAACAAGAAGTGCAAAGTCCTGCACATGGGGAGGGGCAACCCCAGATACCATCTTCAAACTTCTTTATATACACTTTATGTTCATTTTAGGCATTATATCTGCTATATCTGCAATTGTAGCACCAGTTTAATGAAATTAGAATAAAATCTCTCACAGTATACCACTTTTGAGAATACACCTTGAAGTAACAGACCTTGAGAAATGCACCTTAAGAACGAGATCCATAAAACAGCCCTGTATGTGCAAACTGTAAAAGATCATTACCAGTACAATGAATGAAGAGAACGTATATTGAGGCATGAATCATATTAGATTTGAACTGAAAAATGTGAAATGTAAGTAGAATTAAAAGAAAATATTAATTGAAAAGTATGAAAACTCCTGTATTCTGTGTGTCTTCAGATTAGCTGAGTGCTAAAAACAGGCAAGTGAGTGGCAGTGTACCTCAAAAGAGAAGAATTCTGCATTCAGGAGAAAAGAAAAACCCATAAAGAAAGATTGAAACATTAAGAGTCCAGAGTTGAAAACTCTATCTGTTGATACAAACAACTATTTGGAGTTTAGTGTTACTGAAGGAACATACAGTACTACTAAAAATGTTTGGTTCCGACAAGATTGATCATCTGTCTTTTAAATCCTGTCTCACAGTTAGGGGCAGAAGAATAAGGGAAAAAGGGGGAATGAAGGATTACACTGTACATTATACTAAAGGACTAGGCATATGATTCAATAGTAATATAATTAGGACATGTTTTGAAACAAACTTTGCAGTTACTGAAAAACTCGCCTGTTCCTCAATACAAAAAGGTATTAAGAAATACATAGGTACATGCTTATCTGTACATTAATTGTGGTGATATTTGAATTCTTCACAGAGACTAAGTTTTGTTTTGAGACTTTCATCTCTAGGTATTGAGTTCCCATATCCACTGACTGACTGGGATGCAAATTTAATCAGAGACTTCTAATCCTGCAAATTAATGGGCCTGGGCCTTTAGTTCAACCAGAAGGAGCTCATGATCTTAACCCTAATGGTGAAATAGCTTTCATGATGTTTAGGCATATTGATTATTGTCTTGCTTATTGAGTACACACAGCAATGTCAATTATTTACTCCAAGCAAGCTACACAATTTTACTGCCTTTGCTCATGAAAGATTTCTAAATAGGAAGAAAACTTTTTCAAAAAACACTAGTTTTGTAGGCCATTTAAAGATTGTTTTTACTGTTAAAATATAAAAATATATTTCTTGATGGAATGTCTTGGTAATTATTATAGCTTTTATGATATGTATACACACACATATTCATATCATGACTTGTACAATTTTCTTTACATAGACCAAAGGGCATTTTCAATGAATGTCCAGTGAACTTTTCATTAAACATTTTTTCTTGTGATTTAAAATAAAATATTTAAAGAAACCCCTAAATTAATGAATTATCATAAAAGAGGTTATCTGTTTAGGAAAACAGTCCTTTTTTACACCTTTCAATTGTAATGAGTTTAAATACTAGCTTTCTAAAATTTGATAACAGATGCATATTCATCACAGGCAATTGTCAACATTATAGCAAAATCTAAAGCACAACTTAGGAAACATGAAATAATATTTATAATGAAACTTACAATTTACTCTGTCTCTCTTTGCAACTAGTCTCTTTGAAGATGACGAATCAGGCTATTCTAATGTACATATTTAGTTGTTACTTTCCATTTGCAGACCTACGAAGTCAGAATTAAGTTGCATTATTTTTGAGTCCTTTTGTCTGGCAGTCACTAAATCCAGTTTAGGCTACATCAGCTGAAAGAGGACAGTTAATTATTAAAAATCAGTTATGTTTTATTGGGGCTTGGCAGGGATAATTTCTTTCTGTAGTTTTGTGAATTACAAATACACTTTGGCTAGAAGTACATGAAAACCTCTGAACAAAACTTCTTTTGTCCTGAAAAAATGTACCTTTACAAAATGAAAACTAACTTTTTCTAAATGCATGCAGACTTATTTATAGCAGGTAAAAAAATGCCTCTCTCCGCCCCACAAAAAAACTCACCCAATGTTTAGATTTTTTGTGTATTATTTTTCTTTTTTTTATTTTCAAGAATATTCAAATAGTCAAGAGCAGGATAAAATGTTTGCTTTGATGTAAAAAAAAAAAAAAAGGAGACAGAAAAAGAAAATTGACCTAAGCATTTTTCTCTAGTCTTTTCACTGAAATTTTGATGATTTTTTGTTTTGAACTAGCTTAAAATACTTTTGGAAGTGCAACAAATAATTTTAAAAAAATAATATCAGTTCTTCACTCATCTTTGAGACTAATTTTGCTGGAGGCAGTGATAGGTAGCCAGGCTCCTGGCTTCCTACTTCCCCAAAAGAGCTTCTGACTGTTGTCATAGTTACAGAGATATTTGCACTTGTGAACTTCCTTGTCTCTCTGAATGAAACCTCTTAAGCAGCAGGTCTCTTCCCTTTCCTCATACAGAAAGATTAATCTTTTTAAAAAAAAATTCAGCTGTGCTGACCAGTTATTTTTGGCTATATTGTTTGGATTCAACTTCTCTTTCTTTTAGCAACCTGTTAATTGTTGTATTTCAATTGACGCTCTTTACAAATCTAGTAATTTTATCCCTTTTATCCTTTTCTCTAAGGATATAAAATAAATAAATAAATAAATTTTAACAAAGGAAAAAAGGGGAGGCTTTGTTATAGAACGTTTAATCTGTCCACTGCCTCCTTCAAGGTGTCCCCTTGTCAACACCAGGGCAAGTCAGGCACGATTTGGTATGGTTAATACAAGGGGTTTATTTTGCTGCTCCAGATTGCTTTTATCAGGGACAGGTCTGCCTGGTGGGATGGTTGCTGCACAGCTCCAATCATGTAGTTTGCTTTACCTTTTCCTCCTTTGCTCCCCTTTCTATAACAACAATCTGTCTGAATTGTAATCTTTCTCCATGGACCTCAATTTTGTCTATTAGAGACCCTGTGAGCTAGCACCCTCTTTTGTTATCTTTTGAAATTCTTTGCCCAAAGTGACTTTCTGATCCTTCTCTTGCACATTGTTTGTCTCATAATTTATATAATGTAATTATATTCTTACATAATTTTACTTTCAGTGTAAGCTATGTTTCAGTTGTATCTGTAGAAAAAGCCCAGTTTATGAAAATTTTAAAGCAACTCTTGATAGCTTTAAAGAGCTTTAAAGCTCTTGATAGCCCTCTAAGTGCTAGCATGTTTCTTAGGGTTTATCTTCAGTAATCTCCTAGTAACTGTAAGATAAAGGAAAAGTAGCAGGGGTAAAATTCAGTTTTAGGTTGTAGCCAGCTGTAGGTTCCTACTTGCAACATATGGACTTGACTCATCTATCTAAATCTGGGGTACTCTATCTGACCCTTGGCTGCCACTACTCAAGTATGTCTTCTGGAGGACCTGAGACAGCTGTCAGCTGCACGAAAAAGACTTGGATATTGTAGTGAGTCCAAAATGGCACTAAATATCTAATTTTAGTCAGTAAATCAAGCCCAGTATACTACATATGGGGCAAATATATGTGACCAATCAATGTCATTTGACATATATCTGAGCATTGCTTCAGCCCCTGCTTGTTCTGTGTCAAGTCTTTTCCAATAATTCTTCAAACTTTTGTTGTAAGCATAAATATGAGAAAGGTTAAAATATTAGATACTGTTTAAGACCAGTTATATTAAACACTGACTTTTTGTCCCTGGGGCTGGTGCCTACAGTAATTGTTATTCCTAGTTGCTAGTCATACTTCTGAGACCTCTGAAGCCTGGTAGCTTCTTAATATATGTAATGTGTTTTCTTTATATTAATTTTGAATATCTCCAGTGGGAAAAAGCTCTATAAACTGTTAAGGTTGTCTCTTATCAAATGAAAGCTTAATTACTATGAACCTAAAACTTATATGTCTAGCTGTGTAGTTATTTACAGGGTTGGTGATAATGAAAATATTCATATTTTTCAGCTTAAAGATGTATTGTTTGGTTTCTAACATAGATAGCTCTCATGAAAGTAATTTCTGATTTTCTATCCCTAAATAAAAACACCATTTTAAAACCATATATTACATGTAGAAAGTTGTCAAATATTTCCTTGTGAGAGTTCATCCTTTGACTGCATTTGCATTGCAGGATTCAATTCCAAAATGAGTTGTTTTGGCAATGTGGATCTCACAAACCCATCTTTATTTTCATTCATTTTACCTTACGTTTCCCTTCTCCTTTCCTTTCCATTTCTTTTTTCCTAGTCAGTGTCATTTCTTTCAATGATTTGATAGTATCCTGGTACGGCAGGGTGTTGGTAAGATCACATTTCAAAAAGTGTAAGAGAAGGACCCAGCTGAGGAGGCAGTTAAAACATTTCACTAGCTCACTTCTGCGTTCTGTGCCTCCATAAAATGTTTTGTAGGATACAAACAAATCTGAGGTTTGAATCTGTGGAAGGCCTCTTTTGTTCCCCTTTAGAAAAAAAATGAGGAAAATGAAGAAAATTGTTTGCTGTTATATATACCTGAATATTTCTGTTGCATTTTTCCAGCTGTCAAAAATTTCTTCATACAGTTTTGGCCTTCAAGAAATTCCTAAAGCTGATCAGTTGCCCAGTTGTATATTACCATTACTATGTCCTTTTCTGATAGAGATTACTTGTGCACTGACGGAATATAATGTTCTATAACATGACATAAAGCAATAATAGCATGCAATATAATCCTTGTTATATCTTTAATAATGGGATAAAACTAAATTACAGCACTTGATATTGCTGACTTAATTTCAGATGCTCATCTTTTACAGGAAACTTAATCTATGCCAGAAGTGGTCATTAAGGATCATCAGCAGTGCAACTAAAATATAGAAAATAGAGTTCAATTACATCTTACCGTTAAAACTGAATTTAAGGACTGTAAGCTCATTTGCACAGAATATTATTATTTTTCACCTTGCAAGTTTAAATATGCTTGCATAATCTTTGATAGATTCTCCCACAGCAAACAGAATACTTGCGTACAATTCACCCTTGAGAATCTCATCAGCCTTTAAATGATTTTTATACATTTTCTGAATGTCACAGGAATTTTTAAAAAGCAATTTTAGATATCATAGGATTAAAAATAACATCACAGGGCTTTATATTTGTTTTCCTCCCTGCACACACCTCATTTGTTATTATTTGTTTGTTTATTGTATTACAGAAATTTATTCAGACTCCAATAATGAAAGGGATCTATTGTGCAAACACTGTACAAATACATACTTAGAAACAGCCACTACTTAAAAGATTTTGCTATAGTAAAGACCAAATAACTGTGCCAGCAGTTATTAATGTTTCTTGATACTTCTCCATAAGACCCTGTTACTTGAGGTTTTTAAGTTCTTCATTGTTTCACTTGGCCTGAATTCCTGCATGCTGAACTTTATGTTCAAAATCTATCTTTTCTAGAAAGCTTCCTTACAGGTAGCTCTGGACCTAACATGGAAGAGGAAAAGGAAAACTAGTGTTCTGGCATTAAAAGAAAAAAAAACCAAACAGAAATTTAGACACTTTGAAACCTCTAAGCTGTGGAGTGAAAACCTGAATTCTTCCTTGGGAAATCTTATGCCATTTCTTATTGCTGTAAATGTTGATAACAATGGCCTCTTCAGTACTGAAAAACTATCTTTCAGTGCGTTTCCAAACTTCATGCTACTTTTGCTTGTTGGACTTGATTTCTGTAAATACTATATAGCACCTTTTCCTTTTTCTGATCTTTTGAGTTAATTATGGGGTTGCATCTGGGAACAAAGAGCTTACTAGTAATTCAAATGTTAATAGATTATGTAAGTATGTCAGCTTAATGTTTTTCTCTTTATGAGGAAGGAATGAATCTTGCAAGAGAGAACAATCATTAGGAAATTATACACGTTGAAAATATATTAGAAGAATTTTGAAATTATCAAGAGCTTAGAAGTTCTTGATCAACGCAGCTCAGCTTCAAATAACTTATCAGGCAAAGATTTTCAGGTCTATAAAGGTTTTTCAAAAAGATGAAATGAGCTGTAAACTAACTGTGAGGGCTTCCATTCTTGACGTCAGAGAACAGGTCAAATTCTTTTGGTTTTGCTATCTGCTTAATGGTAATCTGAGTATTACTTAAATATCTAAGAAAAAGCACTTGCTGACTCTTGGACCTGAAAATGCTTTCTATGTAACTGCACATCATAATTTATTTTGCATACATGCAATGTGTATTTCTCTCCATTTCTGGCAAAATTATGATTTCCTGGGGCAGGTTTTGTGTATCCTGGTCATGTGCGTTTCAGCTGTGACTGAAGTTATACATACATGTCTTCAGCCCCTTAATATTGTTCATTCTTCTGCTGCAAGAGTTCTAGTTCTGTTTTAATTTTTAGCTGAATGATAAAGGAGATATTGATCTATGTTATAATTTTTAGAGGACAAAGAGGCACCAAAACCATATTTAATATATGTGCACAGTTTTCAACAAGTTAGTTAGTATTCTAAAAGTAAAATATGCCAGTAAGTGGGGATTTTATACTTAACAAGATTTAGATGCTCTTTTATTTTGATTGTGAATTCTACTAAAGAAACTGTGTACAAGATACTTAAAAGAAACTATTTCCTGTACCCCATGTCATGGTTTAACCTCAGCCAGCAACCAAGCCCCACACAGCTGGTCACTCACTCCCCCCATGGTGGGATACAGAAGATAATTGGAAGGGTAAGGGTGAGAAAACAACTCATGGGTTGGGGGAAAAAAAACCAGTTTAACAGGGAAAGCAAAAGCCACGCACGCAAGCAAAGCAAACCAAGAAATCCACTCCCCACTTCCCATGGGCACGTGGGTGTTCAGCCATCTCCAGGAAAGCAGGGCTCTATCACACCTAATGGTGACTTGGGAAGACAAGCGCCATCACTCCAAACGTCCCGTCTTCCTTCTTCTTCCCTATCTTTGTACGCCAAGCATGGCGTTATATGGTGTGGAATAGTTGGGGTCAGCTGTCCTGGCTGTGTTCCCCCCAACTCCTTGTGCCCCCCCAGCCTGCTCACTGCTGGGGTGGGGTGAGAAGCAGAACAGCCCTTGGCTCTGGGTAAGCACTGCTCAGCAGGAAAAAAACCATCACTGTGTTATCCACACTGTCTCCTGCACAAATCCAGAATGTAGCCCCATACAAGCTACTATGAAGAAAATTAACTCTATCCCAGCCCAAACCAGCTGTTATGTCTCACATTTTCCTGAAAACTCTTTTTAATCACCATTTACCATCTTGATATCCATCTTATTTGCAGATATACTGGTATCTCTTTTCTGCTTGTTGAAATGGAATGGTTTCAGTGGTTTCTAGTTTTTCAGTGATTAACCCTTAGACTTCTTAACCTGAGTTCTTCTGTTCTACTGTTTGCTCTCAATGGGATGTTGCTGGAAGCCAATGGGACTCTTCTAAAAATACAGTCTATTACAGCAAGACCTGGTTTGGGATATAAGAGCTTTCCTTCATCCTGTTTTCTTGCTTCTCTCTCTTTTCTTTCTTTCTGTTTTTCCTTTTTTTCTTTTTTTTTTTTTTGCCTAGCTTTGCCTCACCTTGCCTTGTCTCCCCTTTCCCTCTCTCTCTCCCTTTACAATTTGGCTTAGGTGCTAAATGAGTAAAAGACTAAGGATGAAACCACATAAATTAAATTCATATTTGTTATTTCCTTCTGACAATCTTCTCTCAATTCAAAAACATCTTATACAAGGAATATCAGGTCTTACAGGTGTATTTGCATTTTATCACTGCTGAATCAGTGAGCTATATTTCAGCCATAACATATTGAAGAACAAGATAGCAAGCTTCTAAAAGAGAAAAGCACAGTGTTTGCTTGTTCCAGAAAAAATGGACGTGACACCAATTAAGAGCTGACATAGTGGACAGAGCTTACAGTCCAGCATAGAAGGCAGTTCTTTGTGATGCTATCTACCAGCTATCTGAAAGCCCTAGGCAAACACAATACATTTATGTTTCTGTTTTCCTACTGACTTGGGCAGATGGGTTAATTTCAATGTTTAGGGTAATTGCTAAGGAAAAAAAGAAAAAAGCTATAAATTTATTTTCATGGGAATTCATTACTGTCACCTCAAAGCAACTAAAATAGCTGTAGTTTCTTTCTAATATCCTTCCTTTACAGTAACATACCAGTGTGTGGCTTATCAACTTTTTTCTTTAATTTTTTCCCTTTTCATGTTTACAGGAAGAAGGTTTTCTGGGGTTGGTTTTTGGTTTAGTTTTTTTTCTATTCTTCTTTGTTCCTTTGGTCAATGCCTTGAAATTTACTCTGAGTGATGTTTTTATCAATTCTTGGAGACTAGAACTTTCTGTTCATGGCTTATAGGAGCTTCCTTCTGAAGTGGACAGTGTAAGGGTATGTGGATGGAGGCTGGTCCATTAAGGTTCTCTGGTCAAAGGACTGATGAACACGATCCCACAGTGACAAACCTGACCAACACATGTTAAGGGAGGTCCTGAGAAGAACAGACCTGGTCATTTGTATTAATTGGTATGTATACCTGGAACATGAGAAATTCTTTCAGCTGGAGAAAGGGAAGAGAAAAAGGAGGGAAACAAACACACAGAGACATAAACCGCAACCAATTAGTGTTAACAAAGACAACAGCCAGAAACAAATGTCTTTGGTCACACTACTTGGTCAGTATCTTCTTTGCTGGTTGCATCTGCAAACAGGAGAGCAGCAGGCACTTCCTTCAGCCTGGGCAGAGCCCCTGGGGCACTGGGCACCAGGCTGGGCTCCAGCATCTGGGCAGGAGTGTCCTGGGCTGAAGCTGCTGGAGTCAGTGGCCTTGTCTCTTAACAGAAAGAAAGCAAGAGAAGAAAGAAAGAAAAGGAAAGAAAGAAAGAAAGAAAGAAAGAAAGAAAGAAAGAAAGAAAGAAAGAAAGAAAGAAAGAAAGAAAGAAA
>JANZLQ010000008.1:25714646-25726805 GCA_026212715.1 Elanus axillaris
CCCCAAGAACAACTGGTCTTACTATTAAAGACCAAGGCAAGGAAGGCTTAAATACCTCAGCCTTTTCCTCATCCTTTGTCATTATGTTTCCCCCCCACATCCAATAAAGGATGGAGATTCTCCTTAGCCATCCTTTTCTTGTTAATATATTTATAGAAACATTTTTACTGTCTTTTATATCAGTAGTCAGATTAAGTTCTAGTTGGACTTTGGCCCTTCTAATTTTCTCTTTGCATAACCTCACAACATCCTTGTAGTGCTCCTGAGCTGCCTGCCCCTTCTTCCAAAGGTCATAAACTCTCCTTTTTTTCTTGAAAATGGATGGGGTTATTAAAATCCAGTGTTAAAGATCTGTCTTGAGTAAAGGGTTATCCAATGGAATTATATCTAAATCAAAATCTAACTGCAGACTTTGCGAGATTTCTTGATGGACATTTGAGCAGTTTCAGTATACGTGATGTTTTTAACTTTGAGCCTGTCACAGGGACTAATCTTTAATGTACATGGCAGGTACTCAATCTATGCATCAGCCTAGAAAATCTAAGGCTTCTAAAGCTTCTCTTAAACAGCAGTAACACAATGTCAAAACTTACAAATATTTTAACACCTGCATATTTCTAATCATAATAAAAGTGATTTAAACACTATAAAAAGCTTTATTTTTATACAGAACTTTTTTTTTATATATGAACTTTTGATTTTTTACTGCATTACTGATAGTCAGACCATTGTTCTCACATGTTGAAAACTGCAATGAAATACTTTTCTTCTATAATTTGCATAGTTTTCCATGACCCTGGAGCTCATTTTCTTCCAGTCATGCTCTGCCTCCATGATTTTTTTTTTTGAACACTCAGCAAGTTTTGTGTTCTGAAGGCTTGTCTAATTAGGTTTCAGTAACAAAATAATAAAGATTGTACGCAAGATAAAAATATTAACCTATTTGATGCTGAATTATGCCCTTAGTATCCTTGAATACTTGGATACACTGCACTTGGATAATGCAGTGTGGCAAGTCCTACTGTACAAACTTGGTCATTACAGTTATTACTAGTATTATCCAGATTTATTTATGTAGTGTAGGTACTCATAGAGTGTTTGTGCATTGCTTAATGGAATAATGCAAAAGGGGAAAGAGAGGGATTTAGTTAAAAGTAATTTGTTATGATCTTAGAACTACAGGTCTGCATTGCCTCTTTAATGACAGTGAAGTTCAAACCAACTGCTACAAGTAACAGAACCCTACACATGAGCAAAAGCCTGGAGGTCCTAGCAGCCCCACTGCAAGGGAGTTGGTCTTCATGGCTTCCCAGTTTGCACTGCTACCTTGGTTCCACAGCTTTATACCTGAAGTGTAGATGTAAAGCAAATCTTCAGGAAAAAGAGCGTCTCTTGTGCTGTAAATTGCTAATGAAGATGTAGTCTTAGATTCCCTCATGCCATCAACACTAGACTCAGGGCTGGGCTGTTCTGCTTATCTTCAGCCTATTCCAGATCAAATTCTGCTTCCTGGAAAATGACAATGCTTTCTTCAGTTCAACTCTTCAAAAAAAGGTTTTTTGAAACTTTCAAATATTTTGGTGCTGAGGAAGTAGTATCAGCACATTGTAAGGTTTGGATGACTCTGAAGTTATGATGTAGTGGCAGACTGCAAAACACCAGATGAGCATGTAGATGTGGTAGAAGAAAATAAGGTCTGTCCTTCTATTTACACCTTTTTTTGTTTGTTTTAACTGCAGCATGTTTTTAATGTGTTCCCTGAGTTCTCCACAATAAGATTCTAGCCTATTTTCACCCTGACTCTCAGGTCCAAACTGTCATCTCCAACACACTTTGATTCACAATTAGCAACAACATATTCCTTCATAAAATTACTCAGAGTACTCAAGTCTTGATTAAAATAAGGGCTGCATAACATCATAATAATGTGCAATACTCTTTTTCAATATTCTTAATGTTACCATTAAAACATTACAAATATACCATTAAAAGAGATTGATACCCATCACTATGAGACTATTGGAAAAGAGAATATGGACTACATATAGCTTTTTAGGTAATTTCTTATTTATGGAAACCATTTGACTCATTTAACTTTCTTGGCATCCATTTTTAGTGGCTTTGTTCAAGACTGCCTGAAAAATAAAATGCATTGCATTGCTTCTTTCTCATTGTCTAATTTTTTTTTCTGACAATTTAAAAAAATTATGTCTGGTTTTAGGTAAACGAGTGATAAAGTTTTATAAACATTGTAGAGGCCTAGAAATTGGAGTACCTTCACTTCCTTTTTCACAATCTTCATGCTGGCTTGTGTTATATTATATTTTTTTTAGGTGTTTCACATTTCCCTTCCCCTTCTCTTGTCTCAGCTAATTTAGACATAACAATTGAAGGTCATCACCCATTAACATTCAGTATCCCTAAAGTATTAGTAATTTTGTACTAATTCACACTATAATGTCAGCTGAAAATATTTACTCCTTTATTCTTATGCTTGTGTCTTACGTTAACAATTATATTTTTTTTCTCTTTCTCTCTCTATCTTTTCCCCCCAAAGATACAAAAGATAGGATTCAAAACACTGAAATGTTTTGACTTTTTTTTCAGTATATCCTTCTCTCCCAGCAACTATCAGCTGGAAATGTAGGTCTCTGAGCTAGTACACATGACACTATAATCAGACTATAATGCCCCTGTAGGGAAGTTAGTTATTATTTCATCTATAAAAGAAAACAAACCAAAAACTTGGTAGTGTGTAGTTTAGGGCTTTTCTTCAGTGAGTTCAATTGCTTAGAGTAAAGTCAGGAGTTTGTCTTGCACTTTGGTCTCCTATGAAGGGCAGGGTAGCATTTTAAGATACTGTTCTGATCTCTATTAGTCATTTGTCAGCCTGTTACATGACTATCCTGGTTGTTCTGTCTCAGCAGAAAGTGTCTAAGCAGAAATTTCACTACATTCACAGTTTTGTTGTTTATTAGTTAAGGGCTATTTGGGGCAACAGTTAAATAGAAGTCTAGACAATCATCCATTATGTATTAGGGATTTATCTGGCCAACACAAGTAGCTTGCTCCCATAGAAATAGCTATAAAGAAGTAATGTGAGAGTAAGAAGACTTGATTGGTCTTCTACCACTGGACTGTTGCCCAGACTTTGGCCTTTGCTCACTTATCTGTTTGTTCTTCTAACCCTGACATGTCTAATAATGCTAAGGCAACCAGCATCAGTTCATCTCTGCCTCTTGACATCAGGAATTGTAATATACTCCTACTGTCATACTCTGCAAGATTGATTTATTGATGTAAGAATTCTTTTCTGTTCTTTTGGAATCTTTCTTTAATTGAATCTTACTAACTTTACCTGCTGCTTCAGTTTTTCCATTTGCCTGGAGTGGTAGATAATGATGGAAGATAATCGAACTTTGACTTGATAAGTTTGACCAACTTGGCATAAGAAACCTGAAATTTATCGTGTGCAACTTATACCTCATTTCATATGCCATGACCAATGAAATGCTTCTTTGCAGTGATCATGTCTGACAAATCACCTAGCTGTCACGAGCATAAGGAGCAGTCTGCATAATGAGATGGCTTTGTCAATTTTAGTGAAAGGAGTCATTCCTATTTTGTTCCAGGGCTGGTGAGGAACAGTGCACTCCAGTTCTCTTTCTGCTTTCTGCTTGTAAATTTTCATATATTTCACAGCTTTTCATGAGCATTGGTTTACAGTATTGCTACCACATACAAGCTTCTTTTGTAGCATCAGTATATGCAGTATGTGTGCATGTACAGTCAGTGAGATACATCTCACACAGTCTTGATTCATAACAACTTTGCATTTCCAGGATGATTTCAGGTCATTTTGTTTGTCTAATGAAAGCTACGTGGCATCTCTGGGAAACACTGTGATACATTACTGTATTCCTCTGCCTCATCAGGGAAGACAGCATCAGAATCTTCTCAGGTGCACAGAGACAAGGGAAACGCAATGGACCCAAGTTGGGCAGAGGGAAATCCTAATTAGGTATTAGGGGGAAAAAATCACACAGAATGAAGTCAAAAGAAACACTTTGCTCAGAGAGGCAGTGAAATCTCTTTCTTTGGAGATATGCAGACTGAAAACAAACTGAGCAACCTGGTCTAAATGAAACCTGCCTTGAACATAGCTTCCAAATATATACTGGAGAAAACTTAGGTGAACCAAAGAAATTCAAACTTGAATTCACAGCAACTAGTAGCACAAACCCAAGCTCTTTCTTCCAACATATTTTGGAATACCAAAGTTGAGTTACCAAAAGTTTGAAATGAGACAGCTTATAGTTTGAAATTAGATAATTTAGAATAATACAGTTACAGTATTCTCCAGTTACAGTTTTCTTTTCTGATATGCAGTCTTATTAAGACAATCATGAGCAAAAGTAAAAGCAGTTTTTGTCTCCAAGCCCTTCACTTTTTTCCCCCTTGTTTACCTTGGAAATGACACACAACAGTTTTATGTTTTCCATTGTTTTGCATTTCTAACAGTTTATTTGCTTGGTATTCTCTGATCTCCCGGCAAAAATTTGGGTGTGTGAATGCAAGCTACTAACAGTGTTCTTAGGTTTAGCTCAGAAATCAAATCAGATGGATTCTTTTGTGAAGAAGGGAATGGTTAAGAACTAATTTTGCTGGTTTTTTTTAATATATCTAATGATTTTATTGGGCATATTTTTCTTCTTTTTTTACTCCTTTGTCTTTTATGCAAGAACTAGCTTTTTGGCTGATTTCATTACATTCTCTCTTGAGAAATTAATGTAAAAACTATCTTTGTGTAGATCTGTAAGTCTTGCTAAAATAAGTGCAGGGTGTCTGAACATTCTCATGCAAGCTGTGTTTTTTCTTTTTTTCCCCTCGTGATTTAATTGATTTTAATAATATTTGACAATATATCGGTCAGCTTTTCTTTTCCTTTTAAGGCAAGAATCACTTTTTAAATAGTATGTTAAGATTATGACAAATTTTGCTCACTGAAAATACTTTTGAACTATTTGTAAAGATTTTGTAGGGACTGATGAGGATTACCTGAGAGAGTACTTAATGACCTTTCCTATTTTAACTAATAAAAGAGTTGCCATATGTTCTTTCTTTTTCTTTTTTTTTTTTAAATTTCTAACCATTTCATAATTTTCACTTGATGAGACAAATGCCTACTTCCAAACCATTGTCTGAAGTAGTGAGTCTGTCTGCTTTGCAAACAGCATTAGCCTGCAGCCATACTTGTGCCTTTCATTTTGCAATCCTCATCATATTTTTATTTCATGTATATTTCTAATTTCTAAAATCAGTCATAATGAAGGCAAAAAAGTAAAAAAAAAAAAAAGGGAAAATGAAACATTCAGGGATTTTTTCTTTTCCTGATCATAAAATATAATAATAAAGGCTTTTCTGAAGGATTTTAATGAAGGATTTTCTGATTGTCTGAATAATTATCTAAATTTATTCTCTGTATCTCATATAGAGTCAGCCAGTAGCTTCTTTCTTCCTTTTTACTACTATTGTTCCACACCTAAGTGTGACCAAAGAAAGGTTATCTTCATTTAGTAAAATATTCAGACAACATACATAGCTTCTTCTCTGCTTCAGTACAAAAAGAAAGAAATGTGTAATTACATACAAGTATAGAATATATAAATAAAAACCAGATGGGTTTCTTTTTCAAACCTAATACTCTGAATACAGTATCTAGTTATACAGCATGGCAAGGTCTCTTCTTTAACAGAAAGGTCTTTAAACACATATTTTCAACACTATGTGTACTGTTTTCTTGATGAACAATATATTTCAGTGAAAGAAAAGGACTTAAAAGAACAGTTTTATCAAAACAAATCAGGTCTTTTGACATTGTTTTGTCTGTTTGGAAACATTGTCTTCCTTTACTTGTGTGAGTAAGGTAACTCCTTTGTGTTTCGTTCCTTCGTTGTAACACACTAGGATTTTCTCACAGGCAACTAGCTCCTCACTTACTAAAAGAACCTATCTGTCTTTTTTCATATGTCTATATGAGCTCTTTTTCTTCTAACCTGCACATGTTAGTGTACTGCATGTATTCTTTCCTAGAGAGTGATACAAATTCTTGAACATGGTATCAAGCAGTAGGTGTGAATTTAGCACACAATGTTTTAGATGAACTGCATAACACAGTCTCCAACAAAAATCTTGATATTTGGCCGCCATTAGTACTACATGTTTCATAAAATGAAATATAAAGTAAGTAATGTAATGTAAAATATTGTTTTCTTTTTTTATCTGTTTATGATTCACATGGCACTGTGTTTGATACTATTATATATCATTTTGTAATAAATAAGTAATTCATTAGATGCTAAGTAGGATAAAAAATACTTTCTAAACTAAGACACTTTCTGTATCTGAATATTGCAGGTGATTTTGTTTTTTTTTTCCTCCCCGCTGCCTTTCACTATTTGCAGGAATCCACTGGGAATGTTCTTTCTAAAGGCTCTAAGAAAATGGAGAATATTGCTCAATATTTTTTCTTCAAATCTAAGCTACTATATAATTTATCTCTGTCCTTAGTGAACAAAATACAACTTTCAAATCAATCTATTATTTTCTGTAATTCCTATGGTATTAAATTATATGATAATATCCATAACAATTACTACAGAGATATGTTTGTGGACATACAAGACAAAATGCAGAGCAGAAATTAGATGGTCCAGGAACATAAAGAATCATACAGACCACAGGAAGGTTTTTGCTGGAAACCTTTGTCAGTTGTGGGGCTCAGAATTAAGTCTTTCCTCTTTGAGTACTATGTGATGGTAAGTCTATAATCCACATCCCTAAAACTTAGTCAAAGTTAATCATGATATAACAGTCTTCTGAAATTCAAACCATTGTTTTTGGTTTTAATTATTTTTACTTGATTGAAAAGTAGCTAGATCTGGGTGAAGAAGAGCTGATTGAAATATTCATTGTTTCCTGTTTTGACTTAACAATTGAAGTGGAACATTAAAAAATATTGAAAATGAAATGTCTTCTTGACATTTTAGCATAAATGTTTACGGCAGTGTGGCTGTTTGAGAAAAAACATGACTGTCCCACTAATACTGTCACATGCTTTTAAACAAATAACTGCAGGATAAAGCTGTAGCTGTTCATCACACTAAAACATGAGTTTACTCAAGGACTAAAACAATGATTACCTTTTACTTAATGACACATACTAATATGCGTGTATCTTTTTTCTCCAAAGCCTGGCTACAGAGTGGATAATGAGTTCAAGTGAGGGAAAAAATATTCTGAAAGATTGGCAAAGATTTTCACACTTCTTAAAGAATTTTCTTTTTTAAATTCAGTCAGAGGTTATGCTTCTATGTGTTCTTTCAATGCCATGTTATGTCTGGGGCTGGAAGCAGAGGTGCCAAAATATTGTGAAAAGCTGTTCTCATGGCATTTTCTTCTAAGACTGAGATTGCTAAAAAATCTGACAAGAAAGCCTGTTTTCAGATTTCTGCCCCAATTTTGCAGACTCGAGGGGCTCGTGTAGTCCTAATAAGCTTCAGGTAAGCCTGTGAACATTTAGATACTCATCTCAATCAAACTGAAATTCCAAACCTTCTGAGTCCCACCCATCACCAATCTAAACCTGAAGGCTAGAGTTCTACCTCTGGCAGTAGTTTTCAAATGAATGTCCATGCATTTGAAGGAAATGTCAGAGTATACTGGGTATATAAGGCTGTACTAGAGAAGCACATTTCATTGATGCATTGTATATGGCACACCATTCAGCAGTTGAAAGATTAATCATCTAGTCTCTAAGTTCTTTTCACTTTCCAAAGTTTGCTAGCTGTGCTAGCATGCATAGTTATATATTATGCAAGAGGTTGCTTGCTTTCCTGTGAACACAGTGACTATCTTATTTTTGCCCTTTTCAGACAGAAAGAAAAGCAATGAAAATTTGTCTTAATATAAAGGGCTACAGTAATATTTTTAGCCTCTTAAATCCAAGTATCACATGTATGTATTTAAAAAACACAGAGGAAAGGATTAGCAAGTCTAAATAAATAAATCTAATGCATTTGCATAGCATAGGTGTACTAAGGAAAGAGTTGAAGAGGTGGAGCAGGAAGTGTCAGAAAACAGATTTCAGTTCTCTATTACATATTCACAAAGCCAGCAGAAATAGAGGCATAGCAGAAAAGTAAAGAAAGTAGAATGAAATAAATTATACAAAACAGTATTCTTTGTAAGCAGTAGACTATGAGTAGCAGCTGGGGAGATTATTCTGGTGCCTTAATAGATTTTTTTCCTAGAGAGAAGAAAGTCACGCTTCTTAAGGGTGAAATTTTACCGTAATACTCATCTCATATACAAGACTATATATTCCTTAGAAACGATAACATTTATATTTTTTATCCATTTGTGTAAGTTTCAACGAATACCTGAGGGAGTACATGTTACTATCAGTCTGGATCTGAAAATACCAGACAGAGTGTGAAAAGTAAGACATTAGAATAGCTTCGCTCATTGTTCACAGTATTTATCAAGTCTAACAAATGTGGATCTGATTTGCAGCAATGACATCCTAACACTAACTGCTTACTGAATCTGAAAGATGCATGTGTTATTCATTGGACAATGATACATCTAGAAGCATAAATTTCTTTTGTAAGAAGTTTGCGGTGTAAAAGATATCCAAAATTAATCCTTTCAGTCCTATGGTTGATGACATAGAACACCAAATACTATTTCTGTTCTCTAATCAGATGCCTGGGTTGTTTTTTTTTCTTTCCTAAATTCAATTATTTGTCATAGATATGTTTTAGGTAAACAAAGTCTTAGTTACAGGCCTGAAATCTCCAGAACTTCTTAATGTACTATTATGATGTGAAAAAAATCAATGAGATAAATAAAAATACAATGCAGTAAGTGTTAAAAACCCCACCCATGAATAATTCCTCTATTTCCAAGGCAGCTCCACTGCAGTCTCACATCAGTTTCAGGTGGTGCCAAATCAACTGTAGTTCAATTTGGTTTACATTATGCTCTCCCATCTGAGGGACATGAATTGGTTTTACCTCTTTAATAAGAGCATAAGCTTGTGCTGCCACGATTTCTGTTGCCTGTAGAGAATTTTGGCAACATTTATTGTTTGTGAGGAGTAAAACTAAAGCAGTGCTTCAAAATCAGCTTTCTATTGTCTATGACTACTTAGGAAAATTATGTTTTACTCACTAGCAAGCTGTGTCCTGATTGTTGCTATAAGTGACCTGCAGTAAAACTGGACCAGGTAGGCTTCCTTTCTCATCTATTGCAACTTTCCTTTTTTATTTATACCAAAATTATCATGTACTCATTAAAACTTAAGTTAAATAAGACATGAAAGAAGGCAATAATTTACATGAACCACAGAACAGCAATGTAGCATGCAATGCTTTGTAATGAAACAATACTAATGTAGCTGTACAGGATGAAATATGCATACAAGTGAAATATGTCCTCGTAACACATTAGTGGAATGCATACCTTTTATAAACTGGTAACTTCAGATTTCAATTTATAGGACACATTCTATTTTTGTGTGTCAGAGCTCAAGAGACTTTCCCTTGAATGCTACTGAATCACACCAGCATTAAAGCAAATGCTAGTCTAGTAGAATAAAATTTATATTTTTTGATACATAGAAGTATTCCACAAAATGTGTTTTTCCGAGCAGACAAACCATTAGTGTGTGTGTATATATATATAAAGAAAGTTACATTCTAACAGTAGACTGGGTAAGCCAACAGTTAGCCACAAATCTGTGATAACATTACATCACAGTACTGAGAACTGGATGTTTGTTTAAAAGAGTATGAGTTGTAATGCAGAAACCAAGAAATATTCTAAAATAGAAGAAAATATCTCTAGCTTAATCAGCCACCATGTTAAAAATCACACAAACAAAAGCACAGGTTTTATCTTTCTGTCACCCTCTCTTTCTGTGTCACTTGTTTTCAATCAACTGTATCCAAAGAGATGCCATAACCAGGATATATACTGGGTAAGAGTATAAAACACTTATTCACTAGCTGATCCACAGACAAGACAGGCAGGACTAACAAGCTATTAGGTTAAACATTAATCTCATCACACTTTGACAAGACTGCAGTCTTTTTGGTCAGGCAGCTAATGAAGAGGTTCAAACAGGTTGATCCATTTTCTGAGTAAGATGCTTTTCTTCTGGCTCCCTTAGGATTTGTAACACTTCTCATTCCAGTATTATTCCAGTAATATTATTCCAGTAATCCTTGAGCTACTATTATGTTGTGGTTTAACCCCAGCCAGCAACTAAACACCACGCAGCCGCTCACTCACTCCCCCCCACCCAGTGGGATGGGGGAGAAAATTGGGAAAAGAAGTAAAACTTGTGGGTTGAGATAAGAATGTTTTAATAGAACAGAAAAGAAGAAAGTAATAATGATTATAACAACATTAATAAAATGACAACAGTAATAGTAAAAGGATTGGAATGTACAAATGATGCACAGTTCAATTGCTCACCACTTGCCAATTGACACCCTGTTAGTCCCGGAGCAGTGATCCCACACACCCCCACTCTCACCATTACTCATCACAAAGGAAAGCATGAACAGATCTATAATGAATAGATATGACTAAGTAGGGCATGAACAAATGCAAGAAATAATGAAGCACACTATGCTAAAATGATTCATCTCAATGATCTTCAGTTGTCTAAGGAAGAAAAATATACTTTATGAAGAAAATTATCTATTTTAAATTATTATTTTTATTTTTCCCTTTCTTCCATTAGTTCTTTGGCATAAAAATATTATTATTTTATGACACTATTGTGCCATAAGAAAAAATATGCAGCTGAAGCTGTTGTAATTATTACCATCCACAGGAAATCTTTGAATATCTCATTTTGTTTGTTCTGTTTGTAGAATACAATGAAGTCTATACTTCATCAAAAAAATATTTTCCTTTAGCACAACTTGCCCTTTTAAAATGAAACTGTTTTCTGTTACTTCTCTATCTCTTTAGGTTACCCCCTCCCCATAAAATAATATACTAACTAGAATGTAAAGTTCCTTTTGCAGTCAGTAGGGCATAAGACTGGGAAGGGGGCATCCTGTACTCATAACACTGTTACACATCTTGTGATCATAGAAGCATACCTCATTTTTTCTTTAGCTGTTCATCTTTTCCCTCTTCTTTGTTTACATGCAAAATTCCTCATAGTGGAGACTGTTTTTCATTACGTAGATGAGTTCCTGTTGCACTCAACACTGAAAAAAACATTTTTCTGCCTTTTAAGGAGTACAAGTGTCCAAGCAGGCTAAGACGTTAAAAGGACCAAGCATTCATCTACTATTTAGCTTTTCCAAACCTGGGCCGTTACAGCTATTATATTATTTTGACATAGATAATAATTAAGGATATTCCTTCAGTTGCATAAAACCCCTTATCTATCTGGTAAGATATAGTGATCTTATAGTGATATAAAAATTAAAAAAAAATCTAAAAGAAAATAGCACAAAGTGTAAAAAAAGGTATCATGAAACAGAAAAAGGTTTTAAAGATAAGTAATTAAAAGTGTTTATCAGTGAAATAGGAACAAGACATCAGTTCCTGTCATACAAAAAATTGACTGAAGGAATGTGTAACCAATAATTCCAATTGTCTTCAAAAGAGCAGGAAAATAAGGTATGAATGCAAATAAGTAAACTAGAACAGGAATTTTCAATCTTTAGGTTTGTGCGCCATTATCATTATGATTGTCACATATTGGTTATTCCTATATGCAACTATAAGCTTGGTGATTTTCTTAGTGACTGTTGCAGAGCATATAAATGTCTTCTAGGAATCTCCAAAAGCATTTGTGGATCATGGATTAAATAAAACAGTGCATGAGAATTCACAAAACAGTCTCCCTTGACTGGGCTCCACACCTAGCCTCTATAAAGTCCTCTTTAACTCTTACACCTGTATCTGTGCTGGTTTTGGTTAGGATAGAGTTAATTTTCTTCATAGCAGCTAGTACGGGCTATGATTTAGATTTGTGCTGAAAACAATGCTGATAACACAGGGATGTTTTCCTTACCGCTGAGCAGTGCTTACCCAGAGCCAAGGGCTGTTCTGCTTCTCACCCCACCC
>JANZLQ010000008.1:25726982-25737097 GCA_026212715.1 Elanus axillaris
ACCATTAGGCATGATGGAGCCCTGCTTTCCTGGAGATGGCTGAACACCTGCCTGCCCATGGGAAGTGGGGAATGGATTCCTGGTTTTGCTTTGCTTGGGTGCACAGCTTTTGCTTTATTATTAAACTATTAAACTGTCTTTATCTCAGCCCATGAGTTTTCTCACTTTTACTCTTCTGATTCTCTCCCCATCCCATGGAGTGGGGAGTGAGCAACCAGCTGGGGGGGGCTTTGATGCCAGCTGTGGTTAAACCACAACAATATCTTATTGGGGCCTTTAGAATAAGTATTATGCACACATATACAATGACTTAAAATATTAATAAATGAATGAATTAATGATTGATGTCCACAATAATGATATGGGAATGAAAGATTCATTGAAAAGATCTTATTCTGAGGTGACTAATCAAAAGAAGCAAGTTCTCAAATAGGGTCAGTGTGGAATCAAGAACTAATCTTCAATAATCAGCTGCTAGAAACATAATATGGAATGGATAAGGAATAGTTCATAACTAACAAAATCACATCTTTATAGTAGCAAACAGAAAGAAAATAAAAAGAAAAAAGGAGAAAAAAACCTAATCTTCTTGGATAAATTATGCTTTTTTTTGACATAAATTTTCACATATTTTCCTTTAAATTTCTACATGCTAAAGTCAGTGTCTGCTAATTAAAATTGCATGCAATAATCCATGCCATTATTATAAGCCAATACTAGACATTCAGAAAGTGAAAACCAGATTATTTCCTAATTATATGATTCTATTAAAAGTCAGGTTTTTATGTCCTTTAATCTCATTAATTCCATACTTCAACATAGGTTTAACAAATACTTGAGAAATAAAACAGGAAATTAATGTGCCATTATAAAGAGCACTACATACAAAGTAACCAGTATTTTCTCTCAGGGCAGTTTGCATTTGTGGCAAAACTTTGGATTATAGAACATGTTAATTTGGATTTAAAACACAGCTCTGACAATTTGAGAAGCAAGAAGCATGTAATAATATCAGGCAAAGGGTGTCTTACTTCAGTCTATTAGTTTGTCCCTTTGCCTGTTGATTGTGAGAGTCAGTTTTCTTTTATTCTGACTGTGACTGATTGTGGCTTTTTTGCATTTGTTCATGCAAATACAGCCACAGAATAAAAGTAATATTTTAAAAAATCCAAAATTATTTTAATATTTTCAGTAGTACAAAAAAAAACAGTTTCTGTCATAGAAACTAATTTATTCACACCCATTAGATTGGTTGCTCTTAGTTTTATTTCCTTTATATATATTTCAAATAATGCTAAAATTTCTATTTAAGCCTTTTAAAATAAACAGATTGTTCTCAAGTCTTTCATAGCTCTTTCATTTTTCAGTCACAACTCATTTAGATGTTTCTGTTCTGAATTCTCTGTAATATGTGGATTTCCTCCTTGATATGGTGAGACTGTGCTCTCATAACTCCTCGCACTCTCAAAAATCTTAATACTCTTTATTAGTTATTCCTATATGTTATTTTTAAGTTTATTGATTTAATATTCTTTGTTACCATTGTAAAACATATAAAATTATTTTTAAAATCTCTAAAATTTATTGCTTGTAGATTGAAGACAATGCAGGAGAATTTACAAAGCAATCTCTTTCACAAAATTTAGCTTCCCCATAGTCTGCTTTTTATCAGTCACAAATATCACAGTCATAGGGTCACATGCAGGTCCCTTGCAGACAGGCTATATCTTGCAAATTCAGAGACAATATAATTTGCCTCTATTATAATGTCTCATTAATACATGTAAAAATTGGGAAGAAAAACTTCTTGGCCACTGGCTCCATTGAGAACTCAAGTTCACCTGGTTATCTGCTATGCACAGTTTATGTCTTAGTAATTGCAAGTGTTGTCCTAATTCTTTGCTCCTAGACATCTGTTTTGTGTATGGCTATACTAAAGTGCATAATTCATTTGCATGAAATCTACAAAATGCTCAAAATTTTTCAGTACCAGTGATCATCCTCTATTTAATTTACCCTATTCTCTGTAGCGACTTAGGAAGTTGTTGTCTTTTTCCTTCAGACAAATATTATAAAAAAATCAAGTGGTATGAGATATATTAAGACTGACGGTCCAAGAGTCTAATTGGGCTCCTCTTTATCATTATAAGATGCAACTTAGACACATATATGCAAACTTGTTTAAATTAACAGATACTCTTTAATATCCTCCTCAGGTGCAGTTGGAAGGGGAAATACTTCATCATCCTCTGATACGAATGCAGTATCCACATAACATACAAAATACAAGTGGCTATATAAATTGGAGATTTCTACAAGTATTTCAGAACATGTTTTGTCTAATTCACTCTTTATTCAGATGGTATTGTAGGCTTTAAGAACTACTTTGCTACAAATAGTAAATTTAGAAATGGGGAAAAAGGTAGATGTAACAAATGTGTAATGTTGACTGAATTTAATTTAGTCATAACTTAACCTAAACTCAGAAAGTTTTGAAGACTTTAAGTTGGAAGGAATATAAAGTTAAGAGTTAAATCCCTACTGCAGACCATATGAAGGCCTTAAGGCCCCAATCAGGTAAAAGGAATGTCTGCTTAGCAACTGCTAGTTTATATATGGTAGATGTCAGGGTAGTCCACTGGAGAGAAGAAAATAAAGAAAAAGACCTAAAATTAACAAACAACATTATATCACCAAATAAAGCACAAAATCAAACAGTAACAGTGAGAAACAGCACAAACAACATTTCCTCAGTCAATTAGTGAAGGTAGCAGTCCTAGGTAGCATGCAAAATAGCCTATATTTTTTGTTTATTCTATTTCACATAATCTGGCAACAAATCAAGGTATCATACATGAATAGAGTGGTCAGGAGTTTTTCATATTAACACTGCCTTTCCATATGTAAGTTTTGGTTTAACAAAATGAACAGACAATATTATGCATAAATATGGGAAAGCACACTTAGTTCATATGAATAGCATAGTGGGCAAACGCAAAGGAAAAAATCTATTCCTCTTTCTTGTAGGACAGTTAAAATGTGGTATAATTAATATGTTCATGTTCATCAGCATAGGTGGCTACCTCCACAACTCTTCTGGCTGTAATTTTTTGGTGGGTAGACCTTGGCTGGCTGCCTAGTGCCCACGAAGCCACTCTCTCACTTCCTCTCCTCAGCAGGACAAATGCCTTAATAATTAATATCTGCCCTTTCCCCCATGCCCATCCTCCTTTCTCCTAGCTTTTATTGCTGAACATGACATCATACAGTATGGAATATCCCTTTGGTCTTTTTGGGTCTGCTGTCCTGGCTGTGCCCCTGCCCTGTCCCTTGCCCACCCCCAGGCTCTAGGTTGGAGAGCCAGCCCTGATGCTGGGCGAGCTCGGCTCAGCAGGAACCGAAACACTGGGGTGTTATCAGCTCCAACCAGAGAAATGCACTTTTTTGTCAGTGTAGCTAATGTTTTCACAAAACCAAAAACAAAACAACAAAAAAACCACCCAATACCATGTTGCTTGGATTAAGACAGGTTCCTGATAGACTGAGTAACAGGGTAAGTACACTACTGATATATATTTCCAGGACTGTTTGCAGAGAACATGGTAGAATTTTGTTAATGAAACTATAGACTCTGGGGAAAGGAATAGGTAAGAATGAAATATTTATAGCAATAAAGTATGTTAGGTAATAAAATATTATTTTGATGTTTCCACTCCAGTAGTATACATAAATTGAAAAATTAAAAAAATACAAGTGATATTTAACTGATTTTCTTGAAATAATAATTAAAAATGAAATAATAAGGCATGTTAATGAGTTTTTCTTAAAAGAACTGTAATAAGACAAGGTGCACAAGTCCTGACAGCAAGAGCAAGAAGGAGTATGAGCTAATATTAAGTCAATGTCATGCTTACCAACAGCATCTGGCATCATGTTAGAAACTGCACCAAAAATAAATTTCTCTCTAACATCATGTGATACCCATTGGTTGAAAAACATAATATTTGGATGAATGTGATTCATTACTCTTAGAACTGTCCGTGGCTTGCTTTCACGTTTTCAAGCTTCAAATAGATAAAGTAGGACAGTACAATCACTGTATCATAAGGAAATAGTTGCTATTCATCCATAAAAGCAGAGCTACCATGTTTTTTATTTACAAGTAAATTTGCTATACATTATCTTTCTCAAAAAATGTTACCTGAAATGGTACTAGTCTATGAAGTTAAAGTTAATTCCAAACTGCATTAAAAAGAAAGAAGTAATTAAGTCAGAACGGAATGAATTGGTTTTTTTCTATTATTTTTTATTAACTATTATTCACATATACTTTATATTCTGAAATAAAATGTTTTGCCATGATGCTATCTCATTTTCCATTGAATTATGTGTTATATATTTCAGTGGAAATCACTGATCTCAATATCTCTTACTCAAAAACTAATAAGCAGAAGGCTTTTTGAGACTGCATGATTAGAAAAATGCTTTTGACAACAGCAGTTAGAACTATATCAAAAGCTCTCCCACAAAATAATTCCAGAAAGTCTCTCAGGGTTAGGATTATTGAAATATTTACCCATAATAATGTAAACATTTCAACTTACAGGCATTGGTGGCATTGTAGATGACAACACTGAAATAACAGCAAGCACACAAAAGGAAGACCAAGGCAAGCGAGTAAGAACTTACAATCAAAAGTTCCTCCTCCTCTTACATTTTCTTTCTTTGTTTGCTTACTCCTATCTTTTGAAGGGAGAGTGGGATAATGTGGAAAAGAATTGTTACACAGCTGTAAAGAAATACACTTGCAATGAATTTCAGTCAGCCTACGCTCTATGAAAAAGCACAACCGAAATACACTTTGCATCAGTCAGGATACTGTTAGGTTTTGTGCAATATTCTAAGTATTCTTTTAAAACAGATACATATTAAATTAGTTGCTAATGAAAACATAGCTGTCTACTCTTATACCAGTTGGGGAAAAAAAAAAAAAAGAAAAATAATTCCTAGTATTAATTCTAGGTCACAATAGCAGCAAGAATAATAATCTCAGAACTTCAATACTTGATACCAAGTTAACTAGTTCTAATTAGTCAAAATATTGAGATAGAGTTCTCATGAGATAGAATTCTCATGAGGACAGTCATGTTTCAACACACTTCTTTAGATTTTAGATGGAAATGCAATCCCATGAGAAACACCACTGTTTCTCTGATAGTTTCTACTTAAAAAAAATTGTTAAATTTCTAATGCATATGAACAATATATAAGAAAAAGAAATGCTATCACCTTGCTAAAGTAAATTTGAATACTTTTAATTTGAAACAGAGACAGTCCTTATAAATAAGAACACACATACAAAAAAAAAAAGAAATCTGGACTATAACCTCACAAAATTAAGTTACAAGAGTTGGTGTGATTCACTAAAAGTCTTTCTCACATGCCTTCTGATGTAGAACAGTGGTCTGCTGAACCATTCAATAGCTGAAAGCCTCACTCCCAGGTACCGCCAAGGAGTGAGATACTTTGTAGCAGGTTTACATTTTCCTCATTTTTCTGGTTTACAGACAGTGGTCCCAGCTGGGAAACCTTTATATGTGAAAAAAGAAAGAAGCCAATGTTCTGCTCATTTCTCAGAGGCACCTGGCTAATGTTGAAGAACTTGTGGGAAAATCTTTGGGTTTATATTGCCAATTGTTGGAGGTCAAAATTAAAAATGGGGGGGAAATTGGTTAGATAAACTGAAGGAATATAAGTTCATTAAGGCTGTTAAACACCACATTTATAAACTTTTTCAAGAGCTCCCTTGGTATTATGTTTTAGCAGCTACTAGGGAAAATATTATTCTGGATAGTTCATTTTAAGTTGTAGCAGAGACATTAAAAATGCAATATTTAAAAAATGATTTTTTAAAAAAATAAAATAAAGAATTTTATTTTTTTCCCAGGATTTATAAAGTAAGTATCATATGAAAAAGCTAAAATGGGTTGTATGCTGTGTATTAAAGCCAGCATAAGCAAAACCTCCTTAGGATACTTTCCATATAGTAACTGTTCCTCTGTAGTTCCCTCAAGTAGTAACAGTATGATTTTTATCAGTCAGAGTTGACATTAAAAAGTTTGGGTTTTTTTTATTTTGAGTACATGGTTTATGGGAATTTCTCTATTTGTTAGTTAATATCACACTCATCTGGTGTTTAATGTATCCCAGCAGGCTAATCACCCATGGGCAATTCAGACTGGGCTATGGAAGGAAAAAAAAAGAAAAAAAAATCAGTAAAATTGATGACAGATAAGGAGATACTTAAGTTTACTATTCTGCTTGTTATCTATATCTGAATTCACCTCTGATAAGAATGTTTTTGTATTGAAAGTGACCAGTGATGAAAAATATTACTTGTTTTCCTTTAAAACTCTGTACTGAAAAGATTCTTGTGATGAGGGGAAAAGGAATTTTGAAACGAACTGCACACAACAAGAATGTATTTCTTCAGAACTGGATTATATTTCACTTATTTGCATAAAGGAAGATGCATTGTCACCTGAAAAAGCCTTTCAAAGTCAGACTGTGTTTTCAGTGTCTCTACAGACACCATAGAAAACATGATAACCAGCTCTTCAGGGTTGGGTAATACATTACTTTAAGTAGTACAGTCTAGTGCCCTCAGCTCCCACTGACATAATCAGTCAGAAGAAACGCCTTCATATTTCCTTCTATATTAGGTCAACTTTATTTTAAGGTTGAGCTAAACAGCCCATCTGATACTAGAATTTTCACCTCTGAAATGGGAAAAGTCTGAAGGGTGTGAGTGGGCTACATTTTTTGAGAAAGATTTTGCCTCATTTCTAAATATAAGCAATGCTAACAATCAGTACATATTCAGAGAAGGATTATTAACATCTTTCACTTTAAAAATGACATGATATGCACACTGTGTATGTAGATCTTTTAGAGCTGACAAATATCTCTCCTTCACTTTGAAGATTCCCACATGTCCATGTACTAGCAGAAACAGTAGGAAAATAGATGAGAAAGTGGCTTTACTAGATGAGAAAGTGGGGAATTGCTAAGAGAAAGATTATTTTTATCTTTTGTTTTCATCTTAAAACAAACCTTCAAAATCTTACTGACACCAGATGTTTGTCCTACCATAAAAGCCTTTTCGTTTGTTTGTTTGTTTATTTCTTTTTACAGAAGGAGAAGGAAGTTGCATTTGTCCAGCAGTGGCGCCAGCATGTTGTTTTAGACAAGGAGAGAAGGAAATAAAAGACAAAAAAAAAAAGCCTTGGGGCAAGTTTTAATATACGAAAGCAAAGAGTTACAACCATCTGGCATTTTGACAGAATGGATCAACTACCCTCCTGCAGCTCCTTCTTTCTTTTTAATCTGCAAGGTTAACTGCTGGCCTCCCTTGCAGGTATTCATAGTGAAAACATAGAGGTTTCTGTCTGCTGAGCATACTGTATGTTTACTCCACTTAAAACAAAAATCTTGAACAGCTTAGATCAGTGAACATTATTAGCATTGGTCCAAGCTTGCAGTTTTCTCCCATACAAAACTCCCATTGAATTTCAAGGGATTTTGTGCAAGAACAGGGGGATCAGATTCATATTTGCATTCTGTCTTTATGAGATAAGAAGTGTTCACAAACTGTTTTAATGGACAATATTGAACCACTATTAGGTGATTGCATGGGCTTTCTTTTGCAGGACAGAAGGATTATTAAATCTTTGGCTAAAGCAAATTCTACAGGCATTTCATCAACATGCAGCACGTAGTCAGTAATTTGTTCATGTTACAATGCCTGGTTTCCACTGAAAAAAATAACAGCCACTACCAAAACAACAAAAGGCTATGTTTTGAGGTGGTTCATTTTCACTGCACACAGAAGAGTGATATGTATGTAACAACATTTGTTACCTGCAGGTCATTTAGCTCTCAGTGCCCCCACAGTTCCCTTAGGCTCCCTCTTAGTACAAGAATTCTTGAAAAACACAACCACAAAATTCTTCATGACAAGAACAGTTACAGCAACATATAATATGTCTTCCCTTGTGCACACTGTGTTATCTATAGGAAGACAGAAGTATCATTTACGTGTAAAACAAGACCAGTTTGTTCATAAGATACCAAGAGATACAAGCTCTGTTATATGTCTTAAAATTCAGAAGTAGCTTAACTCTGAGTTTCTTTAGAATGGCAGCAAGATTTCCAAATTCCTTTTACATTAAGATGTCTCTAAGTGTAGTAGTCAAAAGAATTTGGATTAAGGCTACTCTGGGGTTTTTTGGTTTGTTTGTTTTTTGGTGTTTTGTTTTGGTTTTTTTTTCATATTTTAAATTTCCTTAAAATTATTTGAACACTGGAAAAAGATGTTTATATAAATTAACATGTGCCCACAATTTCCAAAAGGTAGCATTTCTTAGTTTTTCAAAGTTGTTTTCTGGAAGCTGGGTAATGGGTGATTTTTTTTAAATTTAGTGGCAATATTTTTTCAATTGACACCTGGTTTCCCAAAGAGGGCATTACAAGGTAGTTTTGAATTGTCACAGACACTTATAAAATAATACATATGCAAGTGTAGGTGGTGAAACTGATATAGTTGTTCTAAGCTGAAAAATATAAGAAAGAGACAATGTCTATTCTTTTAATAGAATTGTAGCTGTAACAGAAAATGTCAGTGTCTTTGCTTAACTGGCCTGATATAAAAAGATATGAGAATACTCAGAAAACATGCAGGAACTTGAAACTACTTCTAATAGTGGAAACATGTCACTGTTATTACATACTAGCACTAGGAAGAAAGGTGACCTAGGAAAGCAAAAATCATCTCAGCTCATTAAGGCCTTCAGCCTCCAGTGAAAGAAAACTTGCTCAAAATGCCCAACAAAAATGATGAAACTGCATTCTTAGTTTTTAAAAAAACATTTTTATAATTATGGAAGCTAAGTGTTGTTGTTGGTTTTGTTTTTTTAAATGATATTTTATATTCCTGGTGCTACTTAGGCATATTGAATTACTGTTAAAATAAAAAGAAAAGATGTTTAACACAGATCCATTAATTATTCTAGCATAAATTTAACTCAGAATGTGGAGAACTAATCTGAAGTAACATCCACTTTCTCTGCTTTTTTAAATGTACAGTCACATCCTCAGGAGTTTTGCAGCAGACCATAATCAGAAGGGACATTCCAACCTGAATGCCAGAGGCAAAAACTCACAAGTTCTGCTGAAGAATGTGCACAGTACCCTTCCTCCTCCCCCAAATTGCTCCCTGGACACTGAGCCACAGATCCAGCAGTGACCAGGAAATTAAGTGAAGGTGCAATCACGAACCTAAGGAACTCATAGGTCAGATTTTGTTTGTATTTAATACAATTTTAAAGGAGCATTTGCATTTCTAGGGTTCTTGTGGGAGAAATAAAGACATAAAAGAGAATCAGGCACGAGAGAAGAGGAAATTAATTACACATCCCTGATTCAAAGATATTTGGATAATAATTATATTTTGCCTGTGTTCATATGTACATATCTGTGTGTGAGTATGTACCTTGCATTTGCCCCTTCCTCTACAAAGGATACTGCTAGAATAATGGAGGAAATTGAACTAAGCATTCTTTTTCTTTTTTTTTTTTTTTCATTTCATTATCAAGCATGTTGACAGAATGGAACTGCGAAATAAAACAATTATTTGGGGAAAAAAAAGCTCTAGATGAGGATAAAAAAGAATTGGTATTATATATCTACAGAAAGTAGTGGAGGTACTAGAAACATAGAGCTAGCTGTGGATTTTTTTTGCACAATAAGTCTTTTATCAGAAATTTCCAAATCTTTGAAAGAAAACTTTTCCAAGGAAATAACAGTTAAATTGATTAATTAGATTTGGGTTTGCTTTTCTGGGTGAGAAAAGACTCCTATTGTAGCAAAGCAGTAATGAGATCAATAAACAACAAAGGCATGCAAGTACAGAATATGAAAATATGGTTCAAGTTGTTACGCTGTTTGACTGGAACTGTCTTGCACCTTTTTCTTCACAGTTCATGAACTTGTTTTAGCCAAGACCATACTGGCCATGCCAAATATGCTGCTTGTTTTCACTTTGCCCGCCCCCCCCC
>JANZLQ010000008.1:25753194-25767993 GCA_026212715.1 Elanus axillaris
AATCCTTTTACTATTACTGTTGTCATTTTATTAGTGTTATCATTATAATTACTTTCTTCTTTTCTGTACTATTAAACGGTTCTTATCTCAACACACGAGTTTTACTTTTTCTCCCTGATTTTCTCCCCCATCCCACTTGGGGTGGGGGAAGGGGTGAGCGGCTGCATGGTGTTAGTTGCTTGCTGGCGTTAAACCATGACACTGTGAATTTTTTTAAGATATTTGAGGTTCAGAACTGAAAAAAACCCAAACCATACCAAAACAAAACCGAACCAAAACAGGAGTAGTACAATTATAAATATTGCAGTGAGCTTGTCAAAAGGACCAGACCCTACAGAGCCTTCTACTGAGTAACCTAATCAGACACAGTCTTCAAAGCCAGTAGAACTATGAAGAAATATGAGGGACAAGATTCCCCTATTTTCTTCTTCTGTACAAGTAGTCCAACCCTCATACTGTTTCTTATACCTGAATCCTGCAACTTTCACCCTGCTTCTCCCAGCTGCTCTTCTGTTCTTTAAATAACTAAAACTTCATTGGTCCAAGCAAATTTTTTTTTGCTTTCAAGGTCTAATCACTAGAAGTTGGTTCTCTAGTTCAATGTAAGGTGAAGTGTGGTTTAGTCTGTTTTCATGTGTTCAGTATGACTTGACCAGAAACTCCTCCTTTCCCTCTCCTAGTCAAGTCCTTCAACAGCAATATGATTCGCACACTCTACTTAGCATTAGTTATGAGATAAAGGTATTTCCAAGTGTGTTCACAATGGGAACCTGTGTATGTATTGAAATTAATAGTTACAACTGAGGTTTTTCAGGAATTTCTCAGGAACTTTCCAGGAACCTATAGAGAATCCAAAGGACCACAGTTTGGGTAGTGAAATTTCTTTTAAGTCCCCCTTTAGATCCATACTTACTTTTATTTGTCCTGGTTTGGGGGACTATTTGCATTATCTCTGAGGAACTTTTAAGAAAAATAATGGGACAATAAAGAAGATCATACTGTTGTTGCCTCTGCCATCTTGATTTTATGAGTCAAAACACACTATTATCAGGGTCACACTTTTGTTATGAATTCATTAAAAATAAATAAAGAAAGAAAACCAAGTCCATATAAATGAAAAAAACAGCCCACTTGGAAACAGAGCAATTGTTTGCTATCTACAGCTATGCAGCTATTATCACAGACAATTTTAAATTCACACATAATTATATAATTTTTAAGTTGTATAATTTTCTCAAGTGGAAATGCTATTTATTAATTAAATCTGGAAAAAAAAAAAAGAAAAAAAAAAAAAGAGAGAGATTGTCCACATTAATCCAATAGCCTGAAATCCATGAAACAATTTTGGAATTAATGAAAAGGTACCAGATGACCTAGCTGACTTGGAGAGAATCCCCAAACTTTTAGGTAGTAGTTTATAATTAGTACTTTTTTTTTTTTTGATATGAAAGAAAATGCTTCAAAAATACCTTGTGAGACTGAAAGCTTTTTTGGAGAAACAAACCAAACCTAGCACTAAAACCACATTTCACCATATTCTAATTCCATGTGTGTATATATATAATTACTAATAGTTTATGTTAAAACATACAATGATAACATTGTAAATGTCTGTTACTATCAACTAATTATGTTAAGCTCAAGCCAAAATCAGTCTGGTGGCATAGTGGTCTACAGGTGAATATATATGAGCCAAAGTTTTAAACCTTAAGTTTGGGAAAGTGTCTTCACCTAGATGCTATTTAGATACATGAGGATGGAAATTGGGTTAGTTTGCACCACTAAGTAAAGCAGGAGAACTGTGTTGGCTTCAGGCAAGTGCAGAGAACAGGAGGTTTGCCCTGAGGATATGCACTAATTTAAGCTTGCCTTCTGTGGTCAGTGGTTTGTTCCCTTTCAAGAGTACACCCCAGAGTATGAAGAGCTTCCCAAGAAACAAACTTTTTCACATTAAGGTCATCCTTGACCCCTGCAGCTGTGAAACAGAAAATGCTAATAACATAAGGGGAAATGAATAGTTATCAAACTGATAGATTAAGAACCAGAGGATCTCTATGCAAAAGAATATCCAAGATAAATAATTTCTTGAAAGTCAGTCTCCACAGGGATACATTTGGTAGTTATGGTACCAGATTTATATGGAAAAGAGGTGGTAAATGTAAGTGGTACATAAAACTGTTATTTTAAGCATTTGTTGCACTCGGACAACTCCTAAGGATGTTTAAGAATACAAACAGACAATCATTGCCTAGGTCATGGTCATGCACAGCGGATCTCATGCATCTGCTTATGACTGATGTTGAGGTCCTGTATTTCTGAGGACTAATAAGACAGAAGATTGTTGTGAAAATGGATAAGTCAGTTGACTCTGTTCAAAGCCAAATTTGTTTAGTTTACAGTCTACATTTTTCTTAAGGCATATAGTATATTCCAATTTTCTTCCTGGGTGGGCTTTATTGCACATAATTTAAACCATCCAAACATTAGACATCCCATTTGAGTAGTCTCCAGGATCACTACTGAACTGCCCTCATGTGGGTGCCTACTGCCATTTATAAATCCTCAGAGGCTTTGATGTCTCACAGGGGGATTCTGTGCCAGCTCCCTGAAGATGTTCGGAATACCTTATAGTATCTCAAATGGTCCTAGATACCTGTGAACAAACAGCTGAATTCAGGTCTGAGTTTCCTATATAGTTACTGAACACAGTAGATCAAAAGAGATAGCCAAATGCAGGAGCCCCATCACTTATCACAGGATGAGTTATCTAATGGAGGTACATTTTTTCCCTCTACTGACAGCAAAAGCATCTAGATTAACAATTTAGGCTAGATGAGAAGCTCTTAGAAAACCAAAATTGAGAGGATTACCACAGCAATGGTGAAATATCACTCACTGTGTACACAGAGGGTCCACATTTCTGAAATGAAACTCATGAAAACATGAAGTTCAGGCTTTACTCTTGCTGGCCAATAATAACACTGGATGTTATTCCACTGAAATGTTATGGCATTTTGTTCAAAGTTACCTGTTCCCAGCATATCTGTTCACACTGTTATTTGCCACACCTCAGGCAGGCATTATTCCAGACTGGCCCATATAAAAATATTAGAGAGCTTCTCTCCTCCCTAAATGAAGTGATGAAGAAACTACATGAGAGCCTAGAGGATTTTTAAAAAAATAACATATGCTTAAATATGAAGTGTTTACAAAAAAATCTGTGATGATTATTCAGTAGTTTATCAACATCCTTTTATTTATTATTATTATTTTAATTGTATTTTTCTAATTATCCTTGTTCTGAAGTAGTATTCTAATTATACTACTAATACTATAGGATTAACATACTTAAAATAGTTTAGGAAGTACAAATGTGAGTATTTCTTATAATTATTTCCTACACTTTAGTGCATCTCCTCTGTTTAGCATTTGCCTCAGAACACTTCCCAAATATCTTACTTCATTTCACTTATTTTTCTATATTTTATTTGTTTAGCTTTTTATCATAATAAAAATGATGGTTTAGTCTAGATTTTTTTTTAATTCACACTTTGAAACTGAATTAAGATTGCACAGTATGTTACTACTGAGAAATTGTAAAATAAGAACAAAAAGTATAATGCATGGTAAAACTCATCTAAGAGTATTACCATCTTTGAGGGGTTTTTTATGTCATAAAGTTTACATATGTTTTGATTGTCCTTCTGTTTGATTGTTGTCTTGCTTATTTCTGTCAAATCAGCCACATTATAGAAGATCCATTACTATTAGTACAATTTCTAATTTAAAAAAAAGCAGTACTGGGGTGAAGAATATCTTTTCCTTTTAATCAATGAGTTTATTATAAAAAGGTAATAATGCAAAGGATTATGACAGGTAGCCCTGTTAAAATTGTAAATCTGTATGTCGCCCACAGTTCAAATTGTTTATTTATTGATCCTTTCTTACCTAACAGTAGATGTTTCCAGGGGTTGTATTAGGTGAAGATTTTAGTTATTCTTTACTGTGAAACAGGGATGAGAAATTTGACTGTTGTTAGTAAAATAACAATTTAAAAGTGAAGTAAGCAAAGGGTATAACAAAGATTTAGTCCTCATTGATCCATACCAACTGGAACACCAACGCAGGCAATCCGGCATCTTTTATACTTTAGTTCCACTACATTTAAACTGGGATTCTTCTTATTTATTTATGAGGATGCATTGTAACATGTAACCATCTGGTATTTGAAATCCAGCTTTGCCTGATAATTTTCTGGTGTCTATGTCTCTGGATGGTATACTGAATTATAGGAGATCTGAAGTATGGAGATTTAACAACTCTCTAATTAAAGCTGCAGCATTTGTGCAACAGATGAAGACTATTTCAGAATAAATTAATATCAATAAAAACCAAGAAACTAGCCTGGGTGTTTTGTGGTAAGCTGCCAAAGCAGTCATGAGGGGTAGAATAATTTGCTTAGCTGCAGCAGCAGTACAAAAAGTATATCTTGAGTACCAGTGTAAATTAGAAAAGGAAGTTAATGAGATGAAAAAAGCAACATAAAAAGCAGGTACCCTAGGACCCTCCAACTTTTGATTAAACAGAGGGAAACTAAATGCTTTGTGGTGAATAACACAGACAATGTGTTTAAACTTAATGAACAAATGTACGATGAAAAGGGGAATAAATCTGACAAATTGTTTGCATATGATTGGAATGGAAAAAGAAAACTTTTTTCAGTTTGAGAAACAAGAGACATTGCAACAGATCATAATCCTAGTACTGTAATGAGATTTCTTTCATGTTCTTTATAAAACAGATTTATCCTAGCTAAATATGGGTCACAAGGAGATAGTCTCCTTATCCAAAATTCAGTTGCCATAGATTAAGGAAAGAAGTAATATGAAGTTGGTTCTTCTGGGATCAGAAGTTAACAACAAGCCATTGAGGATTCTTCTTTCATGAAAAACAACAAATCAGATGGAATCACTGTTATTAAAAAAGTTGTCTTTGTTTCTGTTTGCGTGATTGAGAGCACTTTTATTTATTTGACTTCATTCTCTCTTACATGAATGGAAGCTTTAAAATCTGCAGTGGAAAAAAAGCTGTGTGATGGATCACACATTGTTTAACACTGGCCTTGGACAAGAAAATTTTTACGTATTAAGATAATAGCTATTTTCCCTGTTATGTAGTCTATCATTCAGTGAAAGATAAGCATCTTCCTCAACACAGATATTGGGACTTGCTGATGTTACATTTAATGTTACAGCAGCATATTTGAAAAGGGGTGTGAACATTAGTAGACTGTAATGTGGAGTTTTGTAGTATCCTTTATTCAAAACCGTAGCTGAACTATATTGTAGTGTGTGACAGAATGAGGAAGCACAGAAGAAAGCATGACAGTAAACAGGAAAAAAAGAGACAAAAATGGTACATATCATGCATGAAGCAATTGGTGGTGAGCAATTACTCTGTGCAACATTTATATATTCCAATCCTTTTACTATTACTGTTGTCGTTTTATTATTTCTGTTATCACTATAATTACTTTCTTCTGTTCTATTAAACTGTTCTTATCTCAACCCACAAGTTTTACTTCTTTTTTCCCGATTTTCTCCCCCATCCCACTTGTGGGGGGAAGGGGTGAGCGGCTGTGTGGTGTTTATTTGCTCGCTGGCATTAAACCATGAGAACAGTTCAAGGAACAAAGATCTATAGTGTGATTTTCACAGAGTAAAGTTTTTCACAGAAGTCAAAGGCTTTGAGGGACTTCCAACATTTTAAGATCTGCAATTCCTAAGGCACTTCCTCCAAAGCTGAGTATAAAGTTACACTTCTAGAACTTGTCATTGTATATTTAAATCATTTACTTGTTAATTATTTGAAAACCTGCACTTGGTTTACGGTTCTTGTAGGAAATGTTTTGTAAGCACAGAAGTGTTGCTGAAACAATTTATTTGAAAACGTATTTCACTTTCATGTGTCCATCAGAGAGTACAGCTGAGAATCTAGACTTAAGGCAATGCAGATTTAAGGATGCGCAAGGGTTACCTGCCCCATAGATAACATGTATTATCCAGATGACGTGTAGGAGCTGTGCACACAAAGTGAGTGGTTCATAAAAGACTGCTGAATTAAACCTGGCAGTTGGATTCACTTTAGTTGTCAGTGATCCAGCTCCTGCAGATTCAATTAGAGGTTTGGGTTCAATTAACCAGAACTTTCATGTGAATCTCCCATGTTCTCAGAGCAGAACCTTATTGCCTTCATGAGCAATTCTTCACAGGCTTATAAAAGTCATGTCTGCCAGCAAAACTAAATGATTTGACAGGGCAAACAAGACCTTAGTTATTTCATGGGGGAAATCAGAAGTGTAGATGAGAGAGTTCAGGGCCCACACACAATGTGTATAGGCTTATCTAAGCTCAGAGTTGGCATACAGGATATCTGGCATCTAAGGTCAGTTGCAAATAGCACAGCAACATCACTTACTTAATTGTTTTTGGGTCATACTGAGCCAAGTACCCATCTGGAGAGAGGGAGGCAGACAAAGGACTTGTTTAATCATGCAGCTAAGTGTTACTAACACAGGCAAAACCAGTACTAAAATATGGATAGCAGTAACCTTATTAGCCACTGAAATTGCTCGGAATAGAGTAAACTGTATTGATTATTAATGTTCACAAGAGTCAATGCCCTTTGTTCCATAGAAGAGACCTCAGGGAAAGGAGTATTAAATGAGAATTATTGGTCTGGCACATCCAGAAAAGAATATCTTGTCTTTTCCAACTCAAACACTTCATAGCAACAGTGACTGAAATATAAATCACTAGGACCATTTCTCACCTTCTGCTTCCCTCTTGACCTATTTCTCTCGGAAACTGCACCACTGAGAGACAGTAGGTGGATGTATGAGCTAGAGTACTTCATACTTGCTAGAAGGGAGATACTGTTGTGTGCACCAAACCTGGAACTGAATGTGGGGGAAAATACAGTCTTCAAGCTAGTCCAGCTTTTAATTATGGTCTTTTTTATTATCTTTTAAAAATTTAGCAGAAAACCCACATTTTAGAAGTTATTATATTCTGTTGTTAAGGCTGAGCTAATTTTTCTGCTTAAAAAAGGGACTCAGAAGTTTTCCTGCAAATGAAGATTGCCCTGTAATTTTCTTTTTTACACCTGGATATCAAAATGTGACTTCTGCCTTTCTTTTTGACTGGACCATGATTTCTGAACTGTTTTAGGTGTGTGTCATGGTTTAACCCCAGCCAGCAACTAAGCAGCACGCAGCCATTCACTCACCCCCACTGCCTCAGTGGGATGGGGGAGAGAATCGAGAAAGAAAAGTAAACCTCATGAGTTCAGATAAGAATAGTTTAATAGGACAGAAAGGAAGAAAATAATAATTGTAATAACAACAATAATAAAATGACAATAATAATAATAATAAAAGAATTGGAATATACAAAACAAGTGATGCACAATACAATTGCTCACCATTCGCTGACCAATGACCAGTTAGTTCCTGAGCAGTGATTTGCCCCCCTAGGCCAACTTCCCCCAGTTTATATACTGGGCATGATGTCACATGTTATGGAATACCCCGTTGGCCAGTTTGGGTCAGCTGCCCTGGCTGTGTCCCCTCCCAACTTCTTGTGCCCCTCCAGCCTTCTCACTGGCTTGGCATCAGAAGCTGAAAAATCCTTGACTTAGTCTAAACATTATTTAGCAACAACTGAAAACATCAGAGTGTTACCAACATTCTTCTCATACTGAATTCAAAGCATAGCACCCTACCAGCCACTAGGAAGACAATTAACTCTATCCCAGACAAAACCAGGACATCATGAAAACTGAAGATTATGGTTATTTTAAAGAATAGCTCTATCCTATCAATGTAAGTATCCCTTGGTTATGGTGAAAGTGGAAAAACAGACATTGAGAGGCATAAATGCCAGTCAAAGCACATAAGCACACATTGTATTGCTAGAGATTGGCATATACATTTTAGTGCAAGGTACACTTGATTTTCCCAGTACATGTATTTATCAGATCTGATAAATATTGTAGGATCTTTGTCCTGGAAATTAAGACAACACTGGGTGACTGTTAGGAGATTTAAAGGTTTATGAAAACCTCACCTGCTAGCAAGTTGGGAGATGCCAGAAACATTCAGGTAGCATTCATATGTTCAAGTTATTTCATATTACCATCCTTTCACAGACTTCTTAAGGACCAGGTGCCTTTAACATTCGAGATGTGTTGATAGGCATAGGTTTATCATCTTAACTTGTAGATAACTCTGTGAACACTACTGATTTTTCTCCTTCCTGATTTTCCATGTAAGCCTTAGAGCAACAGTAAAGAACTGTATAAATAAGTGATGTGCTCACTGAAATGAATAGAATTTATTGAATTCCATGAACTAAGGCTTATTTGAATTTTCAGTTTCCACTGTTTCCAAGGATTCCTAAAACAAGTTTTTAAAACCTCAGACCACATTTAACTGCTCTTCGACTGATCAGAGGCACATGCTTGCCCATTTGTATAAAACTCCCATGCTAACTTCGGTCAGAGCCACGTCATATACTTGCCTTTCACAGTTCCTCATTTCAACAGACTTCAATAATGGCGCTTACCTTTGTTTTTACAAAGAAAGTTAATTCTGAAGGAAATTAATATTCTTTATATTTATAAATTGCTTTGTGCATCAATGCATAAGTCTTGCTCCTCTTTATAGTCTTCTGGTTATTTCTGAAAACAGTATGTTTACAGTTGTTCTTATGGGTCTGTGCTGGAGAAGTGTTCCCTCAGGGGTGCCATTTTCTTCATGGATGTTTGAGATTATTCTTTTCTACCTAAAAAATAAAATAAGAAATTTTAATTTCTATACATTTCCTTTTTCACTTGACACTTTTGATTTCTCTCTACAATCACCTTCTATTATTTTTCTCATTTCTGCAAAGCATTTTTCTTCAAGGCTTACCTTAATAAAAAACCTGCCCATTCCTGTTTTCTTTTTCAACCTATTTCAGAAGAATTCTCCCAAAAATCTCCCTTCAATTTCAGTGTATTTAACTTTTTTCTTAGTCTTGAGGTATCACCATGAAGTCATACTACTGAAAAGCTAAGATCATATAGTTCTAACATTCTAACATTCACTTTTAGAGCATTTTTTGACTGTTAAGAATGTAGCTAATATGAATTACAGACAGTTTAAGTAATGTCACAGTAGCAGCAAAATCAGAAGCATAAATGCAACAATATGGCTTTGTTGATTGTTCTTTTAAGAGAACTAAATGATTGCCAAATAACAATATATATCTATGATAAAAATAAGATCAATGGTTTTGTCTTTAGTTAAAAAGATTATTTTCTGTGGGTATTTTGTTGTTTAATATATGGTCCAGTCATTATGAAACAGTTAAGAGACAAAAAAAGTTCTCTAACTGAATCATCAAGCTGAAAACAGTACATCTGAAACAGATGACATAATTCATACAGTTTTGATACATCTAACTTTTGTAAAAACAGAAAATCAGAAAAGGAGTTCAGTATTTTATATAGAAATTAAATAACGTATTCAATCTAACATAATGGACAAACTTTATAGCAGACTGGGTTTTTAGATCTAAAAAACTTGAGAGAAACAATGATATTCTCTCTGTGTAAATTAGGAGGTCACCAAAAGGTTTATATCAAATCAGATTTGATATATGCATTTCCTTCTCCCTCAACTTCATTGAACTTTCATAAACATGAATTAATTTATTTTCAAGTGTCTGAGGTTCTGTAAATGAAAATTTCTGCATGTTAAATAATTTTATAATTCCCTTTGTATTGTAAAAATTAAATTAAAATATTTTTACTTGATAGATAAGATGATATGTATTTGCTGATTTTACCATAAACATGATCAGAAGTGAGATTTAATTGAATATTTCCAATTTTCATTGATTTAAAAAATAGTTCATTCATCTGAAAAAAAAAGTTATTTTTAAAAGAATTTACACTAACAAAACCCTGATTCACTGTATCTCATTGTAATCTTCTAAAAAGTGTCACTACATCCTGTCAATGATTTAGCAAATAGCATCCATATAAAACTATCTATTAAATTGGTGGAACAGTACCCAGAGGCAGCTCACTTCCCTCTTTGTAAGCAACTGAATTACAGCAATTATTTAAAAGTGACAAGTGAGGATCTAATCAAACCTTTGCACTTCTCTATGAAGAAAAACATTCTCCTTCTACAACATCCTTCTACCAGCAGAAACAAAGAATAAAAGGAAAACAGGGAAATAAAAACATTCTTCATTACTCTATATTACTTTTCCAATAAAATTTGACATACACATTAAATAAAATTGAGCAAAGCCAAGGTGAAATAAATGCTTTAGAAAATAGCTGAAGATGCAGAATATTCTAATACAGACATTTCTACTCCTTTGTTATTACTCTGGCTTTCTGAAAGGAGAGAATAGAAAATGAGATGGGGTGGAAACAGGATAGACTACAAACAAATAAGCTACATACACAGAGCCTTGTGCCTGTGGTTACTAATATTCCTCTTCAGGATACGTATGTGAGGAAGGGAAAAGATTATCTGGGTTGAAGTAAGATGGCAGAGACTATGTCCATGGACAAGTACTGCTTATTTAACTATTGTCATAATATCTCCCAGTATTATAAACAAATTCTAGTAGATATTTAGAATTCTTGAACTTTATACAATATCTTTGAGCTATGAGACAAGAAGGCATAATATAATTTTCCTAAAGTCAAAGGGAATTTAACTGTTCACTTCACTGAAAACAAGGGTTTGCTGTTTCATCCAAACTGCAAATATTCACTAAAACAGCACAATGTTGTCTGCCAGTAGAATCCATCTAGTGCCATCAGTATTTATAACTAGTTAATATTTTTGACTGAATGAGGGATTTATTCAGTGTGGAGTTTCCTGACCTGCCACATTCATTGTTGTGATGAGGAACCATCACTGTTTACCATCAGTCACCTTGCATACTTCACCTGACAAACCCCGGCAGGATGCTTCACAACAATGAGAAGCCAGGCTGGAAAATTTACAGTAATCTGTTCCCTGGAGAGGAAAAAATGCTTTTAATAGATTTTTTTTTTTTTTTGTTAGGGGGTGGTCTCTTTGTTTGTTTCTAGATTTTGCTTTAGAGGAAAGGGTATCAGCTGGCTGAGCCCTAAAACACATACTGTGTAGTTCATTACTGGAACAGGAGCTCTGTCAGGTACGGTACCTCCTTGGAGTAAAATACAGAAATAAATCTATGTTCTCTGAGACATAGGAAGACCCTATCTGCAGCACTTCTGCCTGGAAGGCTTCAGCATAGCCTCCCGTCTACAGGGGAGAGCTATGCTAAGCTAGGGCAAAGAGGAGGAATTAAGGGCTGGAGCACTGTGATACAGATGTGAACCTGAAGGAGGCAGGCCATGGGGCTGACTGCTAAGGAAAAAAACCCCCAACAAATCAGGAAAAAAAGAAAAAAAAGTAGTACTAATAAGCTTTGAAAGAAATCGTAATAAAATAAACAAATACAACGCAAAAGGCAGATTTGAACTTTAAGTATGTATTAAAATTAATGTCAGGTGACTTTTCTACTTAATTCACAGGTGTACTGTTATATTTAATCTAGTATAACTCTGTCAAGTTCAGTGTATTCAGCTGTTCATAAATTTAGGAGTAGCTGGCCTCCTGCACTAGTTTTGTTTCTAACATTGAAAGGTCTGATTCTTCACTCTATTATTCTAACTTTAAATGTAGTGCACTTCCACATGAGCAAAAGTGGAGCAGTGTGGCTTAAATCAGGTTCCACTATATTTTCAGTACGATGAAAATGTCAGAAAATAGGTTTTGTCCAGTTCAACTCTAATGCATTCCTTTCCTCTATGCAGACCTGAGCACTCAATTTCTGTCAGCTATAGCTTGCTCTGGACTTTTTAGAATCAGGTTCTATGTTAACAAAGAGTCAAAAATCAGTTCTGGTTAGTAATTAAAAAGTAAAAAAAAATGAAGAGAAAAAAAAATGTATGCAGAATAACAGTAATGTGGCATGGAAACCACTCTGCTGTAAAGGAGTTAATTTGAAAGTTCAAGACAGCTGTGATTCTTTCTGTCTGCCATATCTCTTTACTCTTGTCAGTCCACTCTTGCATGGTAGAAATTTCTTTCCACAGCCAATGCAGTGTGACACATTTTCCTTGCTGCTTAGCAAGTGCTTTTAATCTATATTGTAAGATAAGTGTGGTGCTACGAAAAACCATGTACTACTTCTACATTGAAATTCCCTCTACATTAGAGATTAAGTCAACATTAAGATATAACAGTTTAAAATATAATTAGGAGTAAAAATTATGAACATGCATAGTTTTATCGTCTTTTTCCTCTAAGCTATCAATTTAATCTATTTTTAATTCTTCCCTTAATATGTTAAAGATGCAAGTAATGTCCCTACTGCTCTGAGTTATGCTAACATGTTACGCCTGAAAGAAATTCAACTTCAGTAAAAAGTACCTGTGCAAGTAAGGTTGAAGGTCTTCTCTGAAAAAAAAAAATATTGGTTTCTTATACATCTGAAATTGCTACAATATAAGGTTTGTGGTATTTGTAGAAAACAATTATTTCTGAAAATATAAAAGTTAAAAAGAAAAAAAGCAGTACTGTAAATTCAGAAAAACAATCATTTTCAGCAGAATTAGTCTAGATTTTTATCACTCTGACTGTGGTTAGAATTTATCCTAATATTATTCAATAGATAACTTACCTAATTGTGGTCTACTACTCTTTCATGTAGCTTTTTAAAAAAATTGTAATATCAGAATCCCAGCTCTTTTTTTAGAGAAAATGAGATCGTAAAGTCAGATTTTAAAGTGTAGGTAGATGCCTAAAATATTAAAGAGGTCCCAATAGTATTTTCAAAAGCCTTGAATCTCCATTGAAATTAATCATCACCAAAAATTAGTCTGGAAGTGAGACTACACTCGTATGCCAAAAGATTATAGAGTGAGGTTTATTTTCCCTCCCTCTAAACCAATGAATTTTTAAGTATTCCATGAAAAGTAGAGCAGTTGCAAAAGAAAGCATTTAAAAATATCTGAACTCTGTTTTATTTGTCTGCTGCCTACTACATAGAGTAAAAGAATTGCATTTGAAAAACTTTGTAGAGGAAAGTAATAAAATCACAGGTGAGGAAGGACAGAAGATAAAAAGGAACCTGACTGTTCAGACTTGAAAACAGAGCTGTCATTCCACTAAGGGAAAAGGACACCAGTAATCCCACTCCTGAACTGTTTCTTAATTTTACCCCAGTCATTGGATAAAAAAGAGACACAAGTTATTGTGGAAGAAGGAAGACCCATTTTTAAACAAAACATTGTTCATTTTTTCTTAAAGTGGAAGGTGTTTTGATCTTTGCATTTTTGTTTCATAGAGGAACCTACCTGTAAACCTGAGGCGTAGGCACCCAGCTTCAGGAGAGGTATAGTTCATCCTATATTTCCTATAAGCAGTCTGCTTTGGCTATTATGCATTCTACATTTGCATCCCATCTCTCTTATGTTTGGTATCTTCAGGTAAAAATTCATGTGCTCAGCTCATGTTGTAAAACTCACTACCAAAATGAAGCCGACACTTTTTTTTGGCAATGAGCTGTTTAGCATCATCAAAACTAATCATCCTTGGAATAGAGATAAAAACATGACTTCACAATTAAACCTGAAAGTACATCACCATTAGGAATCTTATTTGACACTAAACTACCTAAAATTTAGTCAGATACCTTAAATCACTTAAAGTTTGATAGCAATAATAGCAAACAAAAGATAAATCCTGTGACCACAACAGGACTGCCAACTGTAAGTAGTTGGTTGATTCAATTCATGCTGTCACAAATGTGTTGTGCAGACACTAAGTTGAAAATGTTTTATACCTGTAAGATATACAGTGGCTTCATGATATGGTTCTATATCAGACATATAGTGAATCTGTTGCTTTGAGAACAAATTAAACTGATTGAACATGTGCTGCTCACTGAAGAGTTGCTTACTATGTGATTCTGCCATTTTGGAGGATTTCTGTACATCCAAGAAACAGCATGATAAATTGTCAGTCAGTGCAGCAGGGCAGTGGTTTATCAAGAAAAGCAGCACCTACATAAAGATGTGGTATTGGCACATGAGTCAGTGTATTATTCAAAAACTCTCTACAATATATCTGTACACAGATTCTGAGAAATTGTAGTCTTTCAAAAATGATCCACTCTCATAGCTTTATGCATGTCTTTATTTATAGGAAGCCTTCTCCCTGGTCAGAACAGTATTAAAGAAATAAGCAAAAGGACATTCCTTTGATACTGAAATCTCATCAGTTCATAGCAGTACAGAAACATCTCTCTATTCCTATGCAGGGAGCTCATAATGCCTACATAAGAGCTGCACGCATATTAACATAATCTACATAGGTAGCCTTGCTTTGATGGGGAATTCACTTTGACTTCTTCTGCCCATCTAAAAAATAATTCAATTCTTGTTTATATACTCAAAGTAGTCAAACTTTCCAAGTCATGCATGTGGAGATCACAGGAAGAAAATCACAACAAAATAATACATAGTAACATTAACAGACAAAACAATCAGAGAAAAACAAAACCAAAAACAAACAACAAGCAGAGTAAGAAAAAAAAAATTTGGACAAAGAATGGGAAAGGAAACCCTGGAAGGAGGGATTGTATGAGCAATGCAGAGGCAAACATCTGAGGAGACTCGATTTGGCACAGAGAACCCCAT
>JANZLQ010000008.1:25776512-25795299 GCA_026212715.1 Elanus axillaris
CAACCTGGTCTAGTGGAAGGTGTCCCTGCCCATGGCAGGGGGGTTGGTCCTAAATGATCTTTAAGGTCCCTTCCAACTGAAACTCTTCCATGATTCTATGATTCTATGAATATAACAAAAGTTTCTGCTTGGGCTATCCAAAATATACCAAGCAGTTGGATGCCAGAAATACTCCGGCAAGTTTTGGACCATCATTGGGTTAATGAGTTGAGAAAGGAAAAAGGGGTAATAGGAAAAGCAAAGAAGGCTAGTGAACAAAAGAAAGCAAGTGAGAATAAGAGGAATGATAAAATAGAGAAGTCTTCCATGGTGTATCATCTTGAACTTAACAAAGTCATGCATCTGTTAATCCCATGGCTGATAGGAACTGTCTGCCTCAGAAAAGCTGAATGCCACTTAGTGCCTTATGAGGGAGAATGTACTTTAGTTGTTATAGGGTGGATTCTTTTTCTGGTTTTGTTTTGTTTTCATGATGCCCTCTCCTGCATTGCCATTTATCTTGGCAAGCAAAAGAGAACCAGGAAGGGACCACAAATACAGTCTCTTCCTAAATCTATGGGAATAGCTCAGGGATAGGACCAGAGCAGACAGAGACACGAGGAAGCTACCCTAACCTTGTATATTCTGAAAAATAATAAATAAGTTGCTTACATTCTCTGTCTTACTGGATGCTTTTTTATATCCAGCAGTCTGGCAAGGAACTGTAATGTGTTTAGCATAGTAACACTTAATCTTACACAAATGTTTAGCTCCTGTTTGTTAGCTAGCTTGCTAACAATGAGATACTTTCATGAGAGACACTTGCCTGTTTTCTGGAGCAGGGAGGTTGGTTTTGCCTGCCTTTATTTTGTTGTAGGGGTGCAGTTGTACAGAGGATGTTTCAGGAGCTTCTAGAGATTTGAAATTACTTAATTCTACACAGTATTTCTTGTCAGCCTCACTCTTTGAGGTGCAAGATAGGAGAGATTTATTTTAAAAAAAAGAAAGGCATCAGAGTCCTCTTTAAAGTGGGGTGCTGAACATTACCTGAGATAAGAAAGGCATCTTTGTATATGCTAATAATACCACCAGTTCCCAAGATGCAAACTGATAACATGCAGAGCAATAGAAAGCTCTTGTTTGCCAGGAACATACTGTGAAGTTGAGTCACTCCTTTGACATATTCAGCTTCACGAGACAGCATTTCTGCAGTTTTCTGAAGTCAAATAATGAGAGTGAAGTCTCATAGTTGCTCAACTAATGCTTATACTAACACTATACAAAAAAGCTGTGGACAAGCTGGAGCGGGTCCAGAGAAGGGCCACAGAGATGATCAAAGGACTGGGAAGCTTGCCATGTGAGGAAAGGCTGAGAGTACTGGATTTGTTCAGTCTTGAGAAAAGAAGGCTGAGGCGAGACCTTATCACCATGTTCCAGTAATTAAAGTGTGGCTACGAAGAAGATGGAGACTCCCTTTTTACAAGAAGTCGCATGGAAAAGGCAAGGGGTAATGGGTACAAGTCACTCCTGGGGAGATTCTAATTGGACACAAGAGGAAAAATTTCATGAGAACAATTACCCATTGGAATAATCTCCCCAGGGAAGTGGTGGATTCCCCAACATTGGATATTTTCAAGTTTCAGCTGGACAGGGTGCTGGGCCATCTTGTATAGACCGTGCTTTTGCCAAGAAATGTTGGACCAGATGATCCTTCTGGTCCCTTCCAACCTGGTATTCTATAATCCTATGATATGCTGAAAATGAAACTGTTTCTTCTTTCCTTTTTTTTTCTGATCAAGCCTGAATTTTCCTAAAGTAACTTCTATATGAAATTATTACAGTTGGAATTGATTTTATATTTAAAATGACTTTGCTTTAGATCTCTATATCTAAATATTATTATTCTACCTTTACCTTTGTTAACAAAGAACAACAAATCAGGTTTGTTTGGAAAGTAATGCATTTGGGCATCAGTTCATGACATATGATCCATGCTAGTGCAATTATTATCACTCAAGGAAGCATGGCAAATTTGCCAGTATATTTTCCAACTATTCCAATACATTTGAAAAAAAAAAAAAAAGGGAAAGGGAAAAAGAAAGGGAAAAGGAAAAGAAAAAGGAAAGATAAAGGAAAGGGAAGGTGGCACACATGTTGACCAATAGCATGTAAACTCATTTTTAATTCATCTGCAATACAGTATGTAGATAAATACCTGCATCACTTTTAGAAGTAACTAATAGTGAACTGCAGGAATCAACACCTCAAAAGCACTGCAAGGAGTTCTGACTACCACTAAAAGTGTGAATGTATATTACTGAGTGCCTGTCTTTATCTGTGAGATTTATGAGAACAGCTAAATGTACATTGCAAAATCCTCAAACAGCATGATAACAATAGCTGAACCAAAATAGAGGTTGATTTGCAATCATGAAAGAGGAAAAATAGTTCTTTGTCTCTGCAATTAACTACAGTAAGTCTTTAAAAACTGAAATAATTAAATACAGTATTGTAGTTCATAGAATTATTATTCTCTTCTAGTCATTATTAAACAGAAGTTATTGCATTTTCATCTAAGTATAATATGAAACCTCTTTATGCACTGTGCAAATACATAATAAAAGAGTTTATTACTAAAATAAAAAGACATATGTTAGGCACATTGTCTGTGGTTTTTTTTTCCAGAACTAGTAACAATTTGACAGGTTATGCCATCTCTTTTTATCAATTTTCTTCATCAGCATAATTGCAAATAATATATCAGAACATCGGAAAGCCACCTTAGTCTTGAGGGGAGACAAGTAAATCCTTAATACACTTCTGTAGCATCTCTAAACAAACAGTGAGCAAGGAACAACTCTATATTCTATATTTGTGTCAAACAACATACTATGAGAACACTTAGATGAATGTTGTAGGAAAATCTTTTTCTTTTTCCATGATAGAGTTAAAAAAATCAAAATATTGAGAAATTGTTCTGCAATAAATCAAAATGCAATAATTTTAAAGTGAAAGTATGAAGTAAATATATATATTAATATGTTCTAATATTAATTTGCTATATTTGTATAGGTTTGGATGAAAAGCCTCAGTTTGAGCTTCATCACTGTGTCTATTAAGCTATAACACTAGTTTTGAACTGTGTTACACTATAAATATTGCAGGACATATATAATAAAACAAAAATCTTCAAATAATTTTGAATTTTACACCAGAAACACGCATTTCCATGAAAATTAAACAAAATCACTGTATTTCTGTGATTTTTTTTTTTATTGAATTGATATTTTCGACAGAACATTGTTCCATCATAAAACATTTTTCCTGTTCTAATAACAGTGATAATTATTGTGACGGCATGTCATCAGGAACACTTTCCTTACACCATGCCAACTCTCAGTGAAATCACTGCAGATCACAGCAGAGTTTAAAGCATGATTAAGCATAATCAAGGAGCTAAGAAAATTTTATTGCTGTTTTCACCGACTAAGTCTCTGAATGGTCATCTCAAAACCAGTATTTTTATTAAAATGCTATCATTTAAGTTAAGATAATGGCTGATAAAATAATACCAAGACAGTCATGAGCAAGGGCAAAAATGAAATTTCCTAAGGAGATGCCATTCTTCAAAGGGATTTTTAGTGATATCTCTGAAAAGGCTTAGAATATAGCCTAGTGTATGTGTATAGATATACAAACATACATGTATATGTACAATGTACACACAAATATGTAGAGATATATCTATAGTATAGTTAACAGACAAATGGGGACAAATTTACATGAGAAACAAAATATTCACTGCACAAAGAATTTCTGATGGTTTGTTCTCTTTCCCTCTCCTGTGTCCCTTCCTTCACATGTATACATAGTACATCTGGCTGTGTTTGGCAGAAGTCTCTCACTTTCTTAAGGCTTTTGTCCACTACTTATAACCCTTCATCTTGGCAAGCTGACAGTTTCCTTTGATTCTTATGGAATATTCCAATTCCATCTTTTTTTAAGCATTTCATTTTATGTCACAATGCAATTCTGGATAGCTTTGATTAAACTGGATTTAATTTGAAAATAATTGCAGTAAAAAATAGTGACAATTCTGTCGGTATTGACTAGTAAAAATAAATGAGAAGTAGACAACTCCCTGGACATGTCTAATTCACTCCTGGACTTTTAGATTTCTCAACTTCAGTGCTTGACAGCCTTCTTTGATGTCTGTAATTACCCTCTTTATTTTGATTAATGACATTTAAAGTAATTACTTTATGTGCTTTTCTACCTCTTTACATGAATTATTAACAAATCCAGACTTTCCAACACACATAGCTAAAGCATATAAATGTGAATCAGTAAAAAAAAGATTTTGCATATTTTCTATTATCTTGCTGGAAAACAAATTTGAAATTTTAAAATAAATCCTTTCTACTAAGCAATTTGAAACTGCACAGGGGTTCATTATTTTTCTTATTAGCTAAATTTCCATAGCAGTATCATGCTGATAAATATCATCAGTGATGCCATAAATTTTACTTAAATTAATAAAATGATGCTTTATTAGTATGTAAAATGAAGCACATCTTAAATAATCATTAGATTCAAAAGACTCTATTTTCTTCACTCTTCTAATTTGCTGTATGCATGTCCAGAAATTTGTCAAGTATCTTTTCAAATAAGCAGAATACTGAAAGCCTTCTCTGCCCTTTGTTCTTCCCTTCTATGGTTTAGAAAGCACAAAGGCATAATAGCACTTAGGAAAAGAGTCAGATATTTGATTTCAGAACACTTAAAGAGGGAACATGGCAGTGAGAAAGCCATCTGCAAATGATGTCTCAGATTAGCCAAGGGAAAGAGAGGGAATAAACTATTTTTTTTTTCAGAAACAAGTGAAATACATAAGCCAAAGAATGCTTTTATCACTCAGAATAAAGAAGTAAACAGATTGTCTAGTGGGCTGTAGGGCAGTTCTGAGAAATTCTTACTCACTCATTCTCACAAAGAGTGTACTCACATTCTCTGATGCACTGATTAGACTTTGCGAAACACACAGGACTGAAGGTAAGTCCTGCCCTGCCTGCCTTCTGGTGACGCCAAATGACTGTCAGGAGCTTAGTCTTCTAACTGATGCATCCAAGTGTGTCCTCACCCTAAACTTCCCTCCCCACCCTGAGATAGAAAAATAATTTATTGTCTTAAGAATTTGCTGCTTTATCATGGAAGGAAACTAAGAAGAGGCAAAGAAGAGCAAGAATGAACTCAGAGGGAAAAGACAGGCAGCCAAGATTGGCTAAGCTCTGCATTTGTGCAGTGAAGAAGTAACTGAACCTTGCTTTGAACCACTTCAAACTGCAAAAGAAAAAAAAAATCCTGTCAAATCTGCCGTGAGGGAAGCATATGTGAACTGCACATGGTCTGAGAAATGGGATAAAGGGTGTAAGTAGGTCTTTTACTGTCTTTATGCCCTGATTCATGGAAACAAGAGAGTACTTAAACACATGCTTACTTGCAGGCATCTGTTTTACATTTATTGTCTTCAAATGAGAAAGCCAATAGTTAAGTTTATACGTGGTCCTGAATGAAAAGCAACATAAACCACTCCATCAGCATTGTTGTGACTTGGATCCCTAGCTTTGCAGTATAAGCCAAGCTAGCTGCTAAAGTTAATTGCTAGTTATTTTTAGGCAAGACACAGGTAAACTGTCTAGATCAGCTCTCAGATGTTAATATAAAAGCTCCAGATATATACTGTGGAGCTCTCAGATGTTAAATATAAAAGCTCCAGATATATACTGTGGTTTGCTTAGTCTAAAAGATTAGGTTTTATCCACTTGATAGGAGTAAAATATTGTATAATTTCTTAAGGTGATGCTGCAGAAAGAAGTTTTGGGGTATGTGCAAGTGAAAAATTGTCAATAGATACACTTGAATGTTTGAGACGTTCATTTCAACACCTCGGTTCAAGGTAGGTGTTTCATCCCTGTTTACATTTTTCTGTGTCCATTCTGTGCCTCACAGTAATCTTTATTTCATCTGTGTGACCCTCTGTGGATTAAATAACCCCCCAAGTCATGGACTGCTTAAAAAATAAATAAATCCAAAATAAAAAATAAATAAATCCAAAATAAAACACTCCATTGCACTTAGTTCTTCCCCTGGGGAAATGATGAGAGAACAAAATATGTTACAGATGTTAGTCACATTGCTTAATGCACTACTGGAAGGTGCTCAGATGTTATGGTGATGAGTGTGGTATAAGAACCTATATAGATTAGAACCATTTAGTAAGATGTATCCTAAACAGACTCATTACATAACTATTACTGAAAAAAAATCTGTGAGGAGGTGATGCATGAGTTGTAGAAGAGCAGACATGTAAACGTCTTTGAATATATGTGTTCTTTTAAAAAAGCCTTGTGTTTATTATTAAATGATAAGTAGAACAATTATTTTCAATTTGGAATCTTTTATCTATATTTTAATTTCACATTCTGTTCTTGAAGCATCAAAGATGCAAAAGCAAAGACCTTAGAAAAGCTGCTTAGCACAATAATTAGCTTTTGTATTGAACTTTAAGGGCAGACATGAACCCAGAATAGAACACTAATAGATTAACCAGAAAAACAGGATACATCTGCCAGAAAAGATGGGACAGTACAATTGCTTAAAATACTGGCCATTTCCCTCTGGATGCATGCAAGCAAGTTGGCTCCAGGTCACAAGAAATACACTGCAAGTTTTGTTATGTCTTTGATTTGATATAAGAAATTTGCTTAAAATAAGCTCTATAGTTTAATTAAGAATTCTGAATTGTGTCCTCAGCAAATTTCTAAGGGATTTGTCTAGGGTAGAAATTAATAGTATAAACATAATGTTCTTCTAACAAAGATATCCTAGTAAGCGACACTTTTCAGGCCTATAGATCCAAAGTCTACAAAACAGAGGAAAAATCAGGTGGTTGAAAGTTTCTGTTGCTGTGCAAATTTTTGTAATCAACTCAGCATTTCAGTGGTAAGCTTCAATTACAACATTCTAATACATTTGCTTATTTGAATTACCGGAACTGGAAAATAGACCTTTCTTCTTTTGCTTTTATCTGTTGCTTTCTCTGTGCTTGTGGAATAGAATGTATTAATCACATATGATGACACAGTACCTTCTCCTTTTTCTTTACCAGTTACTCCAGTTATCTCAAAAAATGTGAAATTACACTTTATCAAAAGACAGCTATTACATAATGACTTGTAATTGAAGCAGGACTGCCAAAGTCAATGGCAACTATAAATGAAATTTGGCTATCTCAGATACTAGAGATAAAAAATGTGTACTTCAGAACCTGCAATTTTTTAAAATTGTGCAATAAAATCTTAGAAAAGTCCATGAAATTTTTGATATTTTTAAAGATCTATCTGTTTAAGTTCCCACATTGCCAATAACACTTTCTTCCACAGTGTCACAACTAACCATTCATCAATAACCTTCTTGGTACATTTATTCTTTTCAGCTTCAACTTGCTTAAATTTACTCAAAATGTCTGCATAGAATAACCTGACTTTAGCTAGGTATGAGAATCTAGTAATGAAAATTTCTCCCAGTATCCTGGCACTCATCTCAGTGTAGATGACTGTTTACTAAATGGGATGTGTGAGATCTCAAAAAAATCCAGATTTCTTTTAGTGAATTTATAATAAAGGAATGAAACCTTACTAATAGTTTTAGCAGTCATACTACTATACTACAAAGTATAGATTTGATTTCAGAACACTCTGCAACTTAAAAGCAATACATCCTCACATCACTCTTGGGAAGAGAAAAAAAAAAAATTGTTACTACCCTTTTCAGAGAAGTTTTTTATTGAGAAACTGACAGTGTTAAGCATTGTTGTTGCAGGATACAAATCAAATCTTTAAGAGAGACGGAATTTGAAGTCAGGAACTCCTAAACCTATACTAACTCCAGTGGACCACATTGTCCCTCATGCCTTGCCTGAAGCCCATAAAGTATAGAGTGCTTAACTTATTGGATGTCAGTAGTAAAGATAATGCTCCCTTTCCAAGGTAAGCTCATACATCTGAGTGAACACTCAAAAGTAGTCAGGATAGACAGAATAAGCTGGACTTCTTATTGTAAGTCCTTATCATAAATGTTGGATGAAATGTCTCATACATAGGTATGAAATTCACTTCCCTAAACTGCTGTTTGAATTGATCCTCACTAAGCCAGTCCTTACTGAATTCCCATCTCAGGCTTTCTGATCATCCATACACCTGTGGCTGTCAGGCAAAGTAAGAGATCTGACAGAATAAAACACTGCTGCATCCTCTAGAAGACAGCCTTTTAGAAAAATGTCTAATAGTCCCCTAAGAGATAGGAGTCATTTAAAACCAGTTCTGTTCACTTCTACAAAGAATGTGTAAGACTCAACAAATTTTCTTTGCCACTTCAATCATTTAGAAAGCTCATCAGGTCAAACTTGTAGGTCCCTGTAAAGTCAGTAAAGAGTTCTAAGAAGCTCCAGAGATAATTCAGCCAATCCCAACATATGTGAGTGACATGAATTTGCAATGAGGCAGAAAAGTAAAACTGCAGCAAATGGACTTTTTGATCATATTCTTCACATCAGAGGTATTGCTTTCAAAAGATGATCCATTATGGTGGCTTAAATCAGCTGGCTGCCATATGTCCACCAAGTTACTCTCTAACTCTGTCTCCTCAATAGGACAGGGAGAGAAAATGAGATGAAAAAAGCTTGTGGGCTGAGATAAAGGCAGGGTGACCACTTAACAATTACTATCACATGAAAACCAGGCTCGATTTGGGGGAGATTAATGTAATTTATTGCCAATTAAAAATATAGTAGTATGGTGAGAAAACAAAGACAACACTAAAAATACCTTCTCCCCACTCTCCACCCTTCTCCCCAAGCTCATCTTCACTCCTTTGTTCCTGTTCCTGACTCTTTTGTCTCCTTCTATGCCTCAAGTAGCACTGGAGGGATGGGGAATGGGGGCTGTGATCAATTCATAACACTTCATCTCTGCTTCTCCTTTCTCACACTTTTCCCCTGCTCCAGTGTAGGGTCAACCCACAAGCTACAGCTCTTCACAAACCGCTCCAGCATGGGTCCCTTCCACGGGCTGCAGTCCTTCAGGCACAGACTGCTCCAGCGTGGGTCACCCACCAGGTCACAAGTCCTGCCAGAAAACCTGCTCCAGCATGGCCTCCTCTCTCCACAGGGCCACAGATCCTGCCAGGAGCCTGCTCCAGCTCAGGCTTCCCACGGGGTCACAGCCTCCTTCGGTTATTCCCCTGCTCCGGCGTGGGCTTCTGTCTCCCCGGGCTGTAGGTGTATATCTGCTCTCCTGCGGATGTCCCTGGGCTGCAGGGGGACAGCCTGCCTCACCATGGTCTTAGAATCATAGAATCATAGAATCATTTAGGTTGGAAAAGACCTTCAAGATCATCAAGTCAACCATCATCTATGGCCACTAGACCATGTCTTGGAGCTCCTTGTCTATGTGTTTTTTTTAATACCTCCAGGGATGGTGACTCAACCACTTCCCTGGGCAGCCTGTTCCAATGTCTGACAACCCTTTCAGTAAAGAATTTTTTCCTAATATCCAACCTAAACCTTCCCCATGGGCTGCAGGAGTATCTCTGCTCCAGTGCCTGGAGCACCTCCTCCCCCTCCTTCTGCACTGACCTGGGGGTCTGCAGGGTTGTTTCTCTCATGTTTTTCTTACTCCTTTCTCACAGCTGCTGTGCAACATTTTTACCCTTACTTAAATGTGTTATTACAGAAGTGCCACCAGCTCAGCTTTGGCCAGCATTGGGTCCATTTTGAATTCAGCCCTGTCAGATATGGGGGCAGCTCCTGGTCTCTTCTCACAGAGGCCACCTCTACAGCTCCCTCTGCTACCAAAACCTTGACAGATAAAACCAGCACATCCATAAACATTTGAAATCTTGCTTTCATCTGAACTTTAGAGCTAGTCTTATGGCTTTACTTCTGACATAGGTTAGCATAAAGCCATCACATCCTTTAAATGGGAAATGGAGGGTAATAAAAGTGGACTTAGATATTTTATGTTGTGGTGTCTTTGTTTTAAACATAGATTTCATAATGGATGTTAAATTAAATTTTATTCAGTTTATTGTTTTTTTCGATCACAGTTGATGTATTCATAACATAACACAAGTAGAACATATGAGATAGTTGCTTTGATGTCTGCTATTTTGCAGCCCTAGGAAAAATCCATTTAAACAAGGATGCATAAACTTATATTCACTAAAGTCCCAGGTATAAGCTTGAATGGTTATAGCATCCATTGCATGTGCTTTCTTCAGAGGAAATTGCAATAGCCTATTGGATTTCTTCTTGTAGTGGAATGTTTTCTTCAATGGTTTTCGCAGAGTTCTCATATTTTCTTGGCATAAGTATTTTTCCTTTTTTTTTTTTTTAATTATTCAGGTATTCAGACTTGTAAAGTTATTCCACTTTGTTGTTAACCTATTTCTGCCTGAGCGTTTCTTGTAATTACTTCATGAAATCTAAAATTTCCTCTGGCAGGAAATAAGTGTAACATAAATAAAATCATACTATTAATAATTAAAAAAAAAATCATAAGGTCTATTTAAATTGACCTAAGCACACTTATTCATTAACACTAGAGACCAATCCCACTGTGTCTTCTGCGTTTGGAGGAGGACATTATGGAAGCCTTGCTGTATGCCAGAGAATCCACAAAAATTTTTCTGTTTCATTTTCAAGGAAGGTAAGGACCCAGTAAACAGAAATGCAAGGGTGGAGGGATGCTACTGTGTTAATCAGCTCTTTCTAACAATTTGCAAGGGCAATGGCAGCTTACAAACAACACTTCTCCAGCAACATTTTCCCTATCATGTACTGTACTGTCCACCTGGGAACAGCAACAGCTGCTTCAGAGCTACATAGCACCAAAGCACTGACACGTTAATACTAACAAACATCTTTTGTATTGACAACAGGTCCAATTATAATCTGGCCTTGGGAGAAGTGATAGGTTTTCAGAGATAGGAGTGTATCCTTGTTTGTTTCTCACATTTCCTATTTTCCAGTCTATGCCACTATTATGGACTTTGTTTAAGTGGGTTCCTTACAAGAGCCAATCACTGCTTTGTTCAGTTATTCATATAAGAGGAAGTGAACAAGGAACATCAGATTTATAATGATTATGGAAGCAGATTCCATTTTCTCCCTGATTTGTCTGAATTAGAAGGGAGTTTATACAAATATGGTAAATGACTGCTTGCTTTTTGCAAGCATCTCCTGAGACTAAGAACATTTAACACCCTAATGCTATTCCTAGAGAGTTAGGGTAGGGTGACATTAAAATTTCTTGACAAGCACCCTAGGCCATGCCCACACCCCAATTGGTCATACAGAAGGCTACCTGAGAATCAGTGTTTTTGTCTTCCACTAGTCTTCAGTTAAATGCTAAAATGCACTCATCATAAGAAGAGAAATCTTTAGTTAGAAGAAAGAAAACAAACACAAATGGTAATAAAGCTTTCCAAGTTTCACAGCTTTATAATAAATGCACAACATAGGGAGAGTTTCTCTGCAAACACATAAGCCTGGTAATCATGCCTAATGTTCAGACCCCTGAAATGCAATTTCACCTGTAAAGACTATGGTCACAAAATGAAAAAATATTCTGCCTTCCCTTTGGAGGTGCCTATGCTCTTCTACTGTTACATTCACTCTCTCTTATGTAAATGGGAAGTGGCTGCTATCAAATGAAATAATAACAACAAAGAATTTCACTGTTGGTGATGGTAAATCATGCAGAAAGAAGGTTATGTTCTTTTATTTTTCTTGCTTAATTCCCGTGAAATTCAGGTGGCGGTGCCCCAATTATTGTTTCATGAAAAGTGTAGTCTATGTATTTTTCTTTGCTATCAAAATATTTCCCCTGTTGATTCTTTTCAGCAATAATAAAAGCAAGATGTGTAGTAGTGAATGAAAAAGAAACTCACATAAACAAAAATAGTTGACATACACTAGGCGATGTATGGAGGCAACCAGAATTAGCCAGCACATCCTTTTTATAAAGTAGTCATTTAAAATATTCATAATGTTGTTATGCTGTTGATAGTGATGATATGTTTTTAGACACAGCTAGTTCCAGTTTACATTGACATACTGTCATCAATTATGCTTCACCATCTGTGGACATAATTAAGTTTACCCTTAAATTTGATTTTAGAACATATCATTCACAAGTGACTCTTGTTTACTAAACACACTTGGAATAAGCAAAAACTGAATAGCATGCATTTTGAATAAACTAGAAATAATTGTGCATGCAGGCCTCATAGGGCCATAAATGTATATTTTACACATTCCCAATGTATAACACACCTGAGCCCTTTCTAGGATTCAGGAACTCACTTAAGCTTTGTATACCATTATCCAAATCTCATTTATACTGTTGTAATTTTCTATGATTCTGAATTACAAAGAGGCCTTAAAATAGATGTAAGAGACATGGACACCTTCTTGATAGTCAGGGTTCTGCAGTTTAGAAAAATCAGAAATTATATATGCTTTTATTCCAGAAGAAGTAATTGATATCTCACATAATATTTTGTCAAATTTTCAAAATCCTGTGAAGTACTGAGCTCCATAGGAGGTATACAACAGCATCTTTTGTGAAGTGCTCTAGGTCTAACAGATGACCTCAGTATTTCACATTGTATGTATTCTGTTCCATTACTGGATAAACATAATATTTATAGTCAGTGTAGGATTGCTTCCTGTTTGAATAATTGTGAATTTGTGATTCACTTTCTGTATATATTCTAAAACAGTTCCTGAAAATTAATTATTTTAGTGTATGTGTCTTCCTGTTAACCTGTTTGTTAAAATATATGTGGAAGGCCGACACCACAGGGATTCAAAATCAGTCAAAATGAATTCATTTAAAAATTCAAATGAAGAGCGGTGCATTTTTGTTTTAGTATTTTCCAAGCTCTGATCTTGTTAATATATTAAGAAGAAAGCTAGCAACCTGAAGTTGTTTAGATATCCTAAGTGGAAGCCTTTCAGAGGGAATGAGAAAATGAGACAAAAATCTATTATTAATGTATTATTCTGCACCACCAACCCAGTGTGGCACTCCTGTCTTTTCTACAAGGTCAAAATAACAGCATTGATAGCAAAACCATCACAATCCCCATTGCCATAATGTCTTAAGACCTCTGAATCTTCATAGTATTTATCCATGCGATACCTCTGCAAGATAAGAACATATTCTCATCCCAGTTTGCATAGGAGGAACTAAGACATATAAACTAAAGACCACATTTCAAAATTTATTTAGACATTTAAAAATGCAGGAGCCTGTAGGAAAGTAAAGAACACCACACTTGATAGGTGGACGTTGACATCCTCCGTGCCTGTGCAAAGACAGGGGAAACAGGCCATAGAGAAATCACTGACCCTTGTCAAGCAACCTTCCTCTGTAGGCTCTCTTGAACACCAGCTTTTCACATGGCCTATTTGGGCTGTTGAGCTTTGCTGTTTTCAGGCAGGGCTAGGGTTTAATGCTTTCTCAATTGCTATATATGATGGCAGGATTATGGATATGGAGTATAAAAAAGTTACTGTTTTGGGTGGGTTTTAATCAGCTGCATGGGGAATGGGAAGAGGGTGCAAATGAAGCAGTGTGCATTTTCTGATAGATTTTGAGTTCTATAAGCCAGACTAAACTTACCTTGATCTGCTTTTTAAAAATCCTTGATGCCAGTTGTATGATGAGAAGTCAGAGAGAAGTAGGTTGAAAATTAAAATCAGAAGTTGTAGGGATCTGACTGATTTGGATACCCTGCTACTTTGGCCCACTTGGTCCTGACACTAAGTAACATTCTAGAACATCTTCATGGCTGGCAGCACTACCCAGTCCCATCAGGTTGTGTTGGGCAGTCAGTCCTGTGGGGGATGCTGGAATTCTTCATAAACAATTCCCTAGCTGTGACTAGAAGTACACATTCCTGTTTGGCCAGCAATATAAGCTGAGAGTGGCAGGAAAAGTTCTGGAGTGAGTGGAAAGAGAAACTTCAGTCATTAGAGCACCTAGGACATGCCAGCAGTGCATTTGAGAGTCAGTGCAGCTCATTCTGACCATAGCCAAGCACAGCAGTTCCCAGGACTGCTCAAACAATGGCTGAAAACAAAGCTCTGTGGGTTTTTTTAAACTTTTGGGGCCTGTGGTTATGTTCAGTATACCATGAACCATAACTATCCTGGCCCAGTGATGGAAGACCCATGTGTTTTTAGAGAAACCTTTACAAAACCCTGGTGTGCAGGCATTACCCCGTCTAGAAAAGCTGCTATGGTCAGAAGTCATAGGGATGAGCTTCTAAGTATGATTTGGAAAAAAAAAAGTAGCAGAAAAGATAGGTATTTGGAGCAAGTGCTTATTCTGCAGCATGAGAAGCAGATTTATCAGAGGTACTGTCAGTAGAAGTTAAGGTACCTGGGGGACATACCAAGGGAAACCTGCCAAGTCTCATAATAAACCACCTGAGGCTAGATACCTCCTGACGCCTTCCAAACTTAAACCATTTGCACACAGCAAACGTATGGCCAACCCAGTGTGACCTGTCCTCAAGTGAGAGGATTTTTGCCTGCAGGTAGGCAAACTTCCTTCCAAGAGTCAGAGAGAGACAGCCAAGGCCAGAGATTAGTAGAGGTTTCATGAGAAGAGGATGTGATATGGCAAAATAGCATTGTTCTCACCCCAGAGTGAACAAAGAAATGCTTGATTAATACCTTACTGATAGGACTGTACTTTCTTTTTTACATCTTCTTAATTGATGTATCAGAAATAGAATGGGAGAAGACCTGAGGTAAATGGGATTTCATATCAGTCTTTTACCGCTTACATGGGCTTTTAAAAATATTTCCATTTCATAAAACTGACAACTTCAGTATAAGGGAGATTTTTTATTAAAAGTTTTTTGAATATTGTTGCGTGGTTTTATCCTTCAAGTTCTGAGGTTTATGATTCTGCATTTGATAACCTTGTATCTTATCTAATTTTTCTGATCTCTAAAAATGGTTTATACATACCTACCCTTAAAGATATTGACTCCCTACCCCCCCTCCTCCAGGATATTAAGCACATAAGCATGAGTCAATAAGGGAATGCTAATGATAGAGACCTCTGAAAATCTAAGTGTATTTACATGAGCTTCTAAATACAGACTGAAACAGCTACTTTTACATATTAAAGCCATACCATTTTTTGGGTACAATGAGTTTCTGAAAAAAGATGAAATTTACTCAGCTCATATACGACATGTAAAAGGTAAACAAAAGAGCATATAATTGCTAAAGGGAAAGTGAGGTTAAAGTATTATTAGTGCATTCTAGTCTTTAAATTACTAAACCTTTCCTATTGTGAGAAAGTAGGAAAGGGAAATCCCTTTATGGAGCTTAAGAAATCTGTAAACACTCATTGAAGATTAGCTGTTAATATGTTTTACGAATGGACTCCAAATGCTCACAGACTTACTCCCCTTATGTTGCAGTAAGCAGAATTTTTTTCAGTTGAAGTAGGCTTTGTCAGGGACACTATCTTTTGCTTTTTCTGTTAGCAGTCTCTGTTTTCCAGCATTTATCATAGAGCATGTGTAAGCACGAGATACAGATATAGATAGGTTTGAAAGAGAGAGAGAGAAAGAATACAGGCCATAACAGAGAAAGATCTGTTCAGAGGTTAATATTTGAATGCTTTGTGTTTGAAATGACAAACTGAAGAAAAGCTAAATGGAATTTTCCTACAAAAAGTACATTTTGGTAAGTGAATGCTGCTTTTTAGAGCAGGGAGTGACAAAGATGAAATCTGAGACTAATGGCTTAACTTCTCAACTCATCTTTCTATCAAGCCTCTGTCATCACACCACCTTATAAATCAAGACCAAATGGATACCTCCTAAGTGAGATTCTTTTCAGGAAAATGACAACCTAGGATTCAGAGATAAATTTCTAAAAGGTCTCAGGCCTCATAGAGTTTAATGTGCACATTAAATACTGAGGAGGACTAATCTGAATTTTCCAATGGTGAGGATATCACATTGAAATTTAAATTATAGTATTTGATATAGCTTCTGGTCTTAGAGAGACTGTTTGCTTAGTTTCCACTGGAGAGATGCTGTTTTAAAGTAAATATAAGGTGGGATGCAAAAAAGAAGATGTTTTCCTTTTTGCCTTGTTCATCCTCAAAAGAAATAAAGATTGTATGTTTGAAAAATAATTCTGGCTTTTCCAGTTGATGTATGATCATCCCAGAATCTACCTCATGCCTTTTGACTTTCAAAGGAATACGCATAAAACTGAACCACATACTAGTCAGTAGGGCATTCAGTATAGCAGTAGGCAGTGATTCAAAATACAATAAGCAAAGTTCAGAAGTGATTTGTACTTTTTTTTCCATATAAGACTATAAATTTTAGTAAATATTTGAGATAATTAAATCTTGCAATATAGTTGTAGTTTTTATAAGGAAATGTACCATATTATAATACGATAGTGGTTTTGTTCCTGGCAATGGAAAGGTTTGGGTTTTTTTATTATTGTGTTTGCTTTAGAAATCTCTGAATTTATTAAGTATCAATGTCCTTTTATAGCAAAATCACTTATTCTGTCAAAGAAATCCAGAACTCAGTGAAGTCCACTTCATCTAAATGTGAGATAGCAGTGATACTGTAATTAAAAATATCAGTTTAGGGTTGGGGGTTTTTGACACAAATGCACACAGGAGTAACATACTAACTCAGGCAAGGAATACAAATAAAGGAGCTTGATCGTAACTGAAAACACTAACTCCCAGTTATGAGGAAAAAAATATTTTCCAGTTGCTGATGAGAGAAGTGTAGTGAATTAAACACCTGCCACACTTCTCACTAATAAAGAAAGATTGATTTATTTGTGATAGCTACTTGGTCAGACTCAGCAGGTCAAATGTTGGGTACCAGATGTATACAAAGGATCTTGGCTATGGAATGTCAATCTTTGGATTTGATTTTGACTCTGAATGCAGCACGTGAGAGCTTGCTTGCTCTCCCCTAATGTTCTGTTCATTTCTAGGCTGATCCTGACCTTAGACACTCTCTATGTCAGATATCGTATTTGCCACTTCATAAATGTTTTACTTCAGCCTTTTTATAACATATTACATTTAGATATCTAAATAAGCTATTGGACTTCCAAGGTTGCTAATTTAGGCATGGGCATTCTTAGATACAAAAAAGAGATGCAGTTCTGAGAAGAACCACACAGAATATTTTTCACCGTCAGATAGTTCATGATATTGAAAAGGACTCAGAAGTTCTTCTACCATATGACAAAATATAACGATAGGATCCATATGCATTGGTTAGGAGAAAGGAGTTGCAAACATTATATTACATGGTCATACAGATTTATCTATACTATTTCTACTATAAAGAATATGAAGATTTATCATCATCAGAAGATGACCAAGTCATGGAGCACTTAAACTGGATATACACAAGGTAATGGGGCCTTATGGGAGATGGCTGATGTCATTGCAAGGCTACTCTTGATTGCCTTTAAATGATGTATTGGGTTTTCATGGCAAGGTTTTGGTAGCAAGGTGCTACAGGGGTGGCTTCTGTGAGAAGCTTCGAGAAGCTTCCACTGTGTCTGACAGAGCAAATGCTAGCCAGCTCCAAGATGGACCCACTGCTGGCCAAGGCCAAGCCCATCAGCAGTGGTGGTAGTGCCTCTGGGAGAACAGATTTCAGAAGAGCGAAAAAAACACACAACAGCAACTGCAGCAGAAGGAGGAATGAGAATATGTGAGAGCAACAGCCCTGCAGACACCCAGGTCAGTGCAGAAGGAGGGAAGCTCCAGGTGCCAGAGCAGAGATTCCCCTGCAGCCTGTGGGGAAGACTAGGGTGAGGCAGGCTGTCCCCCTGCAGTCCAGGGAGGTCCAAGGGGGAGCAGATCTCCACTTGCAGCCCAGGGAGAGAGGAGTCCACGCTGGAGCAGGTGGGTGCCCGAAGGAGGCTGTGACCCTGTGGGAAGCCCACGCTGGAGCAGGTTATCTGGCAGGACTTGTGACCCTGCGGGGGACCCATGCTGGAGCAGTCTGTGCCTGAAGGACTGCAGCCCGTGGAAGGGACCCACGCTGGAGCAGTTCATGAAGAAGTTGGTGAGGGGCCTGGAGCATAAGTCCGATGAGGAGCGGCTGAGGGAACGGGGCTGTTTAGTCTGGAGAAAAGGAGGCTGAGGGGAGACCTTACCACTTTCTACAACTACCTGAAAGGGGATTGTAGTGAGGTGGGTGCTGATTTCTTCTGTCAGGTGGCTGGAGATAGGATGAGAGGAAATTACCTCACGTTGTGGCAAGGGAGGTTTAGATCGGATATTAGGAAAAATTTCTCTACTGAGAGGGTTGTTGGACATTGGAATAGGCTGCCCAGGGAAGTGGTTGAGTCACCATCCTTGGAGGTATTCAAAAAGCACGTAGACAAGGCACTCCAGAACATGGTTTAGTGGGCATGGATGATAGTTGGACTCGATGATCTTCAAGGTCTTTTCCAACCTAAATGATTCTATGATTCTATGATTCTAAGAACTGCAGCCCATGGGAAGGACCCATGCTGGAGCAGTTTGTGGAGGACTGTCTCCTGTGGGATGGACCCCATGCTGGATCAGTGGAGGAGAGAGGAGTCCTCCCCCTGAGGAGGAAGGAATGGCAGAGACAACATGTGATGAACTGACCCCAACCCCCATTCCCCGCC
>JANZLQ010000008.1:25795399-25805804 GCA_026212715.1 Elanus axillaris
TCCATGAGTGACGTTGTGCCTGGGAAGAAGGGATGGGTGGAGGGAAGGTTTTGTGAGATCTGGTTTTATTTCTCATTGTTCTACTCTGATTTGACTGGTAATAAATAAAATTAATTTGCCCAAGTCGAGCCTGTTTTGCCAGTGATGCTAATGGGTGTGTGGTCTCCCCTGTCCAGCTGAGGAAGGGAATGAAAGAATGGCTTTGATGGGCACCTGGCATCCAGCCAGGGTCACCCACCACCATAGTGATTGGGAGAGATATCTGAAGACTGGAAGAGAACAAATATCACTCCTATATTCATGAAGGGTAGAAGAAAGATTTGGGGAACCACAGGCTGATCAGCCTCACCTCAGATCCTGGGAAGATGATGGAGAAAAACCTCTTGGAAAGCTTTTCCAAAAACATGAAGAACAAGGAGGTAGCTGGAGGTAATTAGCATGGATTTATGAAGGTGAAATCATGCTTGACCAACTTGTTGGACTTATACAATGGTATGAATAGCCTGGTGGGTGAAGGCAGAGCAGTGCAGATTATTTACCCTGATTTCAGAAAAGCCTTTGACTCACATAACATCATCATAGACAAACTGACAAAGTAAGGTTTAGGTAAGTTGACAGCGTGGTGGACTAAAAACTAGCTGAATGACTGGGCCCAGAGGGCTGTGATCAGTGGCACAAAGTCCCACTGGAGCAAGTTGCCAGCAGCATACCCCAAGGGTCAATCCTGGCTCCAATACTCTTCAACATCTTCACTAATAACTTGGATGACGGGATGGAGTGAAGTCTTAGCAAGTTTATGGCTGATACAAAACTGGGATGAATTTTTATATACCAGATGGTTGTGCCACCTTTAAGAGGGACCTAAATAGATTGGAGAGGAGTCTTGTGAATTTCAGATTCAACAAGTGTAGCCTATAAAAGTGCATTATCTACATTAGATTGGCCCACATAATAAAAAACAAACCCAAAATATTTTGGTAAACCATTATGTGGCCAACTATTAAAACCCAAAGATCTAGTACGAATAACTAGAAGAACTCAAACATTTGTTACTCCATGGGAGGACATCTTTATACATCATCATCATAATTTTCTGGTTTATAACAGCATTACAGATTTTGTGAAAAAGTAGCATCAGTTTTCTAACTTCATACAATAGTCTCACAGGCCTTAGAAACTATGGTTCTGGTAACAGTTCATGAACATTCAGTTTAAAACTGGACATCTGCTCAGCTCTACCATATACTTTTCCCCTTGTTGCTCATTATTCAACACCAACCATGTAGATAAATACAAAGGAACATAAGAACAGCTGTACTGGATGAGGCTGAAGGCCCATCTAGCCAAGTATACCATCTTCATCAGCGGTTTAGAACAGATGGTTAGGGAAGGGGTAAAAGGAGCAGGGCAAGTATTAAATGACTCTTTCCCTTTCCTTGCTTTCTGTGTTCAGTGATGTAGGAACTTCATGAGCCCAAAGTTCTGTTTGAATGTTAGTGTGTGATAGTTATCTATAGACTGATCTTTCAGCAATTTGCCTAACTCTTTATTGAACTCTGGGATATATTTTACTACTTTGGAAGGTAAATGTTATAATTACAGGTTTTGTGGAAAATGTTTCTAAGCATTGTGACTAAGAATTCCACATGGTATCCCTAGTTCTGCATTTATCAGAAATTCAGAATGATCATTTCCAATTCATCCTCTCAATGCCATTCTTGATTGGATCAGCTGTACTCTTTTCCTTTACCTCCTTTGCAAAATAAGCATTTGTAATATCAGTTGTTTCTCCAGATGGAATCCATCCCACATACCAGATAATCCTTACTGCATTTTGTACGTTTTAGTTCTACATGGACTAAAGGTGGGCTGACAGGAACTGCATGAAGTATGTAAGATGCTGACACCTTTATGTTGTGCGGACTTCCGTATGATTAAGCATAATTACTCATGTTTCCATAAATGATTTACACTGCTGGAAGATTTGGGCAACCTTTTGATACATATCAGTCAACCTTAACGGTCGATTGTGCAAAAACTCACTGATCACCAACTGGGCGAGCCCTGACTGTCTAATTGTGAGATAACTTATCAACTAATAAACAGACTAATTGATTGGGGGAACACCTTCAGCCCACTCACAATTCACTTTTCTAGTTCATTTAACAAGAGGTAACTTAAAATAGCAAGTACATTTTCACAATGAGAGTATATAATTATTCCAGCTTAAAGTTGTACTCTGAAGAGCAAATACAGTGACACCGAGTCACCAGTCAATAGGTGTATGAATTTATTATAAAAAACTACAGGTTGTACTAAATTCATGAGGAATCTAAATATGCAAAGCTACAGGTAAGCAAAATTATTTAAATCTTGTGTGTAACCCCAGCAGAGTCTTGATCCCTGTGTTCTTTCTCAGCTCATGTGTGGTTTCTTGCTGTTACTAGACTAGGACCTTCTTCTGTTTTTATCTCCACTCTCATACCTGCACATTTTCTTCTATATAGATCTGCACATTTTCTTCTATATAGGTTCCCAGTTTCTATGTAAAATCAATATCTGATGTCCAGACAGAAGTTCTGTCATGTCCACCACAATGGCAACTTTATTTCTCACTTTTTACATTTGACTATCACTTGATCCTTCTTCCTGCTTTTTTGCAGCTTTCAAGCTGTCTTATTGTGGTCTGTACTAATACTTCATTACTCTAAATACAAGTCATATATTCTTATTACAGATACAATTTTTGTTCCTAATTTCTCGTCTGGCAGCTAACCAAGCATTGATTCTGCAGTCCCAACTTTCCCTTGCTGTATTCAATGCTATGTGAATGAAGAGTATAGTAGTCACTTGGGAACTTTGAGTAGGAAAAGGCAAAAGAATCTTTGAACCACAAAAATGTATATACTAAATTCTCAGAGTTCATTATGTGTTATTTTTACCCTGCAAGCTGGATAATAATTCTGAAGCCTTTTAAGCCATGTATTAAAACAGTCTATGTAAATACCTATAAAATAAAGTCAGTAGAGAATACATATTGAAAGCACTAAGGCTCATGAAAACCTCAGTGATCTGTTGCTATGAGATTTGGTTTCTATGAAGTCTGCAGAGCTTTTTTTTTAATTTTATTTTATGGCTAAAGGCAGGCAAAATCTTGAATAAGCTCACAACTGGGAGACAGGATTAAAATCACTTTTAAATGGTTGGATAAAATATTAAAATAGAAAAGGAAAAGCAAACACATGTAACATTCCCAGGATACTTTAGAATATTCTCACTCTCAGGTTTCTAGAAGAATATTTATTCAGCAGTCAGAATTTGCTTACATTAAAAATCTAAAGCAGACAAACAACTCCAATTACATGGCCACATGCAAAATCTCTATCATTATTTCTGGACAGAAGGAATAAAAGTGTCCAACTTACAGAGATATTTCCAGAAACTGATGTGGGAGAGGCTTTTGATTCACTGTTCTGCAACTTTATAAATGTGTTATTTGGTATTTGGAGCTTTCCCTAACCTTACTGTTAATAAGGTTACCAATGCAAAGCAATCAGTTAAACCAGTCTTGCATTTGTTCTGTAAGGCAGTAGAGGTACTTCATCAGGGTATCTACATGCATCCATGACACTATTTACCCTGGTGCTGTGTTGAAATCCTGCATCAGGACCATCAATTGTTTACTTAACATGGATACCACAGGATCCTGGATAGGAACTCCATAATCTCTCCTCAGGTACATGATTAAGTAGCAAATGACACCCACCAGCATCTGGTGAGCTGTCAGGTGCCAGAAGGTGTTTGTAGTGGTAATTTGGCCATCTGCAATCTGTGTTGTCAGTGCATTGTAAGTTATCACTGTCTCAGGCAATATTAACTTGCAATGTTCTTCTGACATTTCTTCAGTGGGTTGTGAAGCAGACATATGGTACAAAATATTTTCTAGCTGGCTCCTCCTACTTTTCCAATAGCAATGACTTCTGTTGCTTATCAGTAAAAGCACTGTAAGACTGTGCTCAGATTTCTCTTCAAGGTATTTTAACATTAATACTGCTCAGGTACTTATACCCTGTTTTAGGTATTCTGAGTCACTTTTGTGACATGCTACCACATTGCGCAGCACACAAGACATAGGAACATATGGCCCACTGTAATTACATATTTTGCAAATTACTTAGCAATTATACCTGAAGTTACTGAGTAGTTCAAAACCAATTACCTTATAACTTGCTTTCAGGTTCTGTAATAAGGCTCTCAGTTTATATGGAAAAATAACTAGATAATTATTTTGTGGTGATATGGTCATTAAACAATGGCTTAAATAATTAAGATTTTCAATTTTTTTTAAATTTTTTTTTACAAAACAATGCATCTGGCTAACAACTTCTATGCCAGTGTTAATTAAAACAGCTAAGGTATATATTTTTTAATTACAGAGCCCACAAAAGAAATTTCAGATGACCCTTCACTGTAATTAGTTTGGAACATTACTGCTATCTATTCTTACTGAATCATGTAAAAAATACTTTTTTTGTTAGAGTTTTTCTTTGATTTTTGTAATATTTTTTTCTCATAAAATAAATATCATGCCTAGAAACTGCTTAGAATTTAAACCAAAATAGTAACAATGGGAATCCTCCAACCACTCATTTGCAGTGGAAAACTTAACTGACCATAACTTTGGATATATTAATGTAACATTGCAACCGGAGGAAAATTTACCTGATAGATGCAAATACAGTTTTATTTCTAGAAGAACATCTTCTAATATGGAGAATTAGAATGAGAAGATAGGAGTCCTAATGACAAATACATTGTGCATTTATTTAATGGGAACTGAGAAATTCAGGGAATTGCTAATAGTATTCAGGGGCTTTCATCACTGAGTCACTAGGCTTGAATCTGGCTCAGGTCTGCAATGACTGAAAATCATTACGATTTGATTGTTCTTCAGTGCCCTATGCAAAATGAATGATGTTCATACTCCAAAACTGATGGTCATTAGAAAAAATTACTACCCACTGGAGAAGAACAAGCCAGATAAGTAAAAGTATGGTAGGAAAGGAGGTTATACAAAAGTAAGATTCATTATCATAGAAAGAGAAGGGTTTGCATGGGCTATATCAATCAAAGAATATTACTGTAGACATTATCAAAAGCTTTCCTTCTGAAATGTTTTATTCAGGCAAAATGAGCAGTCTTTTCTTGTTTTCTCTCTTTGCAAAACAAATTATAAAGAAGTTCTGGCTTTTTGTCTTTTTTTTTTTAAAAAAAAAAACAGTCTGAAAGTTTGGTTTCATTAGTTTTAACACCATAATCCAAACTAATAAGCAAACCTCCAATTGTTTCTAAAGCTGTAATGATTAGTTCAGCAAAATGGAGTTAGCACTTAACTCGTTTGGAACAGTTAAAGCTGCTTGTCAATCTGGCATATTTCAATGGTGATAAAGAAAAAAATAACACCTCACCAAATCTTTCTTTTATTCATTTTATCTTTATTTCTTTCACTCATTCAATGCAATAGAAATCATAATCTGCAAATATGTTTGCAGGACTTTTTTCCTCCATTTTTGTGTGTCTTTTTTATTTTCTGTTCGCAGCTTTGTAATTTTCCAACACTTTAGAAATTTTAAACATTTTAAGAGTAGTAATTCTGTCTACTGGTAAGTGAATAATGAGTTCTACTTATCATTTATTATCATTTACTCTGTGGTAAGAAGTAGGAAAAGTAAAAGAAAGAATGCATATAAATCACAGAGATATTGATTCCTTTGGGAAAGAGGAAAAGAATCACAAGAAAGGAAAATGGTGTTGCACTTCAAACACTGAAAAATATAATCAGCTTAAATATTTCAATGTTTCATGAAGATTTTCCTTATTTCCATCCATCTCTATGGAGTCCTTTGCTGAAAGCAGATCAGCAGTTTCTTTATTCAAAAGAAAGTTAATTTACCCAATAAAAAAGAACATAAAGGCAGAAATTTCTACACAGACACACGAAGTGAACTCAATGGGCATTACTTACTAAGATTCATATGCTTATCTACGTGCTTAGTACATCATGGGATGAATACTGCCATCTCAAATGGGTATTTTATTTTCCCTTACTCAGTAACTTTTCATGTTTCACTTCTTCCTTAGCCTGTCTATAAGCATTTCCGTACAAGCTCCTTAAAACTCATTAGAAGACTAAACCAATAACCAAATTTTCTCCCAGTGTCCAACATGGGGTAAAACAGAGAGGTGGAAAGTAAACTGTCTTACTCTTAGATGGAAGTTTTCTCTGCTATGGTACTTCAGCTTTATAGGTGTCCCTGGAGCTCTGCTATCACACCTGTACTTGCAAGAAGATACATAAGTGGAATGGTTCACAGAAGTAGATCTTGACCTTGTACATACAGGTCAATATCTGTAGCCTTCACAGGAAAGGTAAGGGGAAGGTAATTTTTTTTTTTTTTTTTTTATTTTCCAGAGCTGATGTGCTGACTTTCCCTGAATTACTCCCACAATGTTACTTGAAGTGTTCAAATAGCATAGTAACGAGAGCTCAGTTAAAATAGAAGAAATGAGCAACAACAAAAGCCACACTATAAGTTCAAATCTCAAAAGTAGGGTGAATTGTTCTTTAAGTCTTGGGAAAAAGCAGAGAGCACAACTAGTAAGGAATTACTGCTTTCATTGTTTCTTCAATGCCTAAGGGACTCAAAGATACATGGAAGAGTTAGCTTCCTAAAATCAATTACATACAGAAAGAGACTTTATTATAGATATGTGGGAATATTGTTGATTACACAGACTCCAATGGGAACCTAAATTATCAATAAATCCTTTATCACTATATTATACTTTCTTATAAGACTTATAAGAAGTCATCTTATAGGACACATTATGTCAGGATATTATAGTCAAATATTGTATACATTTTTTTTAGATGACTACATATATTTAACACAAAGAAATGTGAGAAATACTACATTGAATAAAACAAATCTGCTAGGGGTAAAACTTTATATAATGTAATTCTTTCAAGAGGAAGATAGAAAGATATACACGCATATAATACATTTTCAAAATTTATTTAGTTCCTCCAAAGGAAGGCTTGCTTGTCTGTCTTTGATGATTTTTCCAGAAGCATTTTTACTGGTATATACAATAGGAAGCATTTAAGGTTTCCATCTGTATTTGTAGCTGTATTATCCAGGCCCCAAATTCGATAGCACAAAAGCAACCACAGACTGATTATGACAATTTTAACTACTTAGAGAGAGAAGGGAGATTAAAGGGAGTTACATTTTCAAGAACTTCTTGTGGAACTTTCTTCTGATCAGTGTTCAAACTGTGGGCAAATTCAGCTTTTCAGAAAACAGTTCTATCAGTGCAGCAAACAAAATATACTTTAAGTCAGTCCAACTCCATTTATGTAATTCCCTAAAAACTTCTGACTTGTGCAATTCAGTCTGTATTCAAGTAATTTACTTTCCATGAACAAAGGTTGAATTCAGACCACCTACTGTGCTTTCTCAGGTAAAGCAATCTATCAGTGATTTGTATCACCTCCTTTGCAGAATACTGTGCCCTGTTCAGTAAATGAGAAGAATATCAAGAACTGATGCTATTCACAACAAATGCCATCGCTTTTGTTTTGATCTAATGTGCTGCATAAAAATTACTGCTGCATCGGGAGTGTACTGTTATAAAAAATATCTCCTAACTTCATAGCAGATAACAATTACGCTTATACCTGCACTGGATGATGGCAACCAAACATGCCCCTGCTTGCAACTGTCTGAATCTAATCAAGCTTTCCTTCTTGCATTTGATGATGAGGGACATACCATGTGATCATATGTACATACTATGGTAACCCCTGAATCACCAAAATAGCTATGAGCTGGCTAGCTATCTTTTGCTACATTAGCTCATGGAATAGGTAAAAAATAAAACCCTTTGGTTAGTCATAGATTGAGAGTTTTGGGAAGGGAAATATCAGTAGGTTGTTCTCTGTTGAAGTCAATAGAGTGATTCTGACGCTAGTGAGACTCTGTGGATCACTGGGGTATCAACAATAGCAGGTATTTCAAAGGAATGTTAATGAACATATTCAGATAATGAAGAGGAAATTAAGTGCTTCTTTTATTGAATTTTCTAAAACAGCTCTAAGAAATATTGCATACAGTAAAACCTTTTCAATTAAACAAATGAACAGCTTTTATTAATGGGAATCAGTAATTATCACAGGTTAATAGGACTTAATAATTGTTTGGACATTTTTGCTTGGAAAAAAAGAACCTGACTGACAAACCATGCTCCCAGGAAAGGTCCTGGCTGTAGAGCAACAGGTTGGAACTGGCCTATAGGAGGTGCTCTCGACATTCTTTTGTGGTTGGAAAAATGCATTACGAAAACCTGAATTCAGTATGTGTCTAAGATATCATGTCTTAGCTATGTAGAGAATTTGAGCAGCTATACTTCACATCTCCTGTTGAACAAATCACAGCTGGCTGGATTTTCTGGAGTTCACAGTGTGACAGCTTTTCCTATAGCCTTGAAACTTAGAGATGAAATCTTTTACAGAGATTCATAATATATAAAATCAGTCATTCTTTCCACTGACTTCTTTTCATTGGATCCTACCAAATCTTACATGCACTGAAGGATGTACTTGTAATTTCTTAATTTCATGTTAAACACATGATTCATTTTTACATCTTACTCATTCTTTTGGCACAGATGAAGGTCCAATGTATGTTTTAGGAAAAAATAGCCCTGTTGCTATAAATGAAAGAGAATATGTACATAAATGCAGATAGCACTTAGTATCTAATATACTTTGCTGATAAAGTTACTATATAATAATGAATTTGATAGTAGGCCAAAGACTTGGAAGTTGAAGACTCAGTGGCTGCCATAGACTGTAACTCCTTTATACAGCATGGGACTTTCTGAAGACAAGTATGCTGAATACACAGGCACAGATATTTAAGAAGAAAAAGGAATTCAAATAGGTCTATTGTGCTAGACAAAAACCAATAAGTATATCTATTCCCAGCCTTTCATGTCTTGAAATTCTACAGCCTAAAATGAGCAAACTGTCTCAAATGTCCTTGACATTCAAAAGCTCCCCTAAATAAACTCATTGCCATGTATTATACATTTTTTAAATTACAGCCTTTCTGTGGATATGTCAATAATACCAGCTAACTCCAAGTCATGGAGAGAAAGCAAACATTTCTGCTAAAAGATTTGAGGCAAAAGCACAAAACAAATCATTGATTTCCATGCCCTGAGAACTAACCTGACAACTAATTTTTCTTCATGTTCTTGTTTGGTTCTTTTCCACCCTTTTGCAAGGGTGCAAGCACTTATTTTGCAAGCTTTTGCAAGCACTTATTCATTGTTCGAAATATTTGTTGACTTTAGGGAGTGTAGATTCTTATTTAAGTATACTACTTAAAAACTTGTTGACTTCCTGTCATCCCTTCAGTGCATGTTTTAAAAATATATGCCTTTACTCAGGCTAAGGAAATAGTTCTATAAAGTAAGCAGGCTCCATAGGCTCATATTTCTGAGTGGATATATATGTTTTGCTCTCTCCAAAACACTATTGGCTTGCCTCTTTTATTTTCTCTTTTTTGTCTTCCCTTCTTTTTTTTTTTCCTTTCTTTTTTTCCTAATTAGACTTCCAGACTCCACTTCTTTCAAGCTGTGTCAGTGAAGGTTTAGGACCCTTCATGAGTAGGTGGAATTTCTATTCTTTGGGGAACACTGTTTTGGACATAATCTATACAGAAAGCGGGGACTTCATGGTTCACATCGTTGCAATACAGCATCCCACAGCAGGACTCTCACAAAAAAGGTTTTAGATATTATTTTTGAGCTTAGGAAACTGGGGGACATTTCTTATAGAAATACAGATAAGAAAAATAAATAATAATAATATTTCAAACTAAATATTCAAGATGAAACATAAAATTAAGATAATTCAAGAAAATCTGTTTAAAAAAATTTCTGAAAAAGCCGTCCTATTAATATTGTAACATGGTTTAACCCCAGCCAGAAACTAAGCACCATGGAGCTGCTCACTCACTACACCCCACCCAGTGGGATGGGGGAGAAAATTGAGAAAAGAAGTAAAACTCTGGGGTTGAGATAAGAATGGTTTAATAGAACAGAAAAGAAGAAACTAATAATGATGATGACACTAATAAAATGACAACAGTAATAATAAAAGGTTTGGAATATACAAATGATGCACAGTGCAATTGCTCACCACCTGCTGATAGATAGATACCCAGTTAGTCCCCCAGCGGCGATCCCCAGCCCCACTCCCCCCAGTTTATATACTAGATGTGACATCCCATGGTATGGAATACCCCGTTGGCCAGTTTGGGTCAGCTGCCCTGGC
>JANZLQ010000008.1:25806658-25830239 GCA_026212715.1 Elanus axillaris
GTTATCAACATTCTTCTCATACTGACCCCAAAACACGGCACTGTACCAGCTACTAGGAAGACACTTAACTCTATCCCAGCTGAAACCAGGACACATCCATTGGTTTTCCTTTACCTACCAACACTGTAACCCTGTCATAGAAGGCCACCAAATTTGTCAGGCACGATTTGCCCTTAGCGAATCCCTGTTGGCTGTCACCAATCACCTCATTATTTTCCATGTGCCATAGCAGAGTTTACAGGAAGATGCGCACTATGATCTTGCCAGGCACAGAGGTGAGACTGACTGGCCTGTAGTTGCCCAGGTCTTCCTTTCTTCCCTTTTTTAAAAATGGGATGCTTTAAAAAACATCAATGCTCCTAAAAGAAGTTTACAAAGGGGTTTTTGGTTGATTATTCACTTAAAAAGACCTCCTCCTGTGGAGTTTTCCTCTTGCTTGATTAAGCTTGTGTTTAGAGAATTCACCTTGTACATTCATTGCAAAGAAATAAAATTGCTGCTTTACTTAAGAGTATATCTTAATATTTCATTATTTCTCCTCATAAATGAAATACTGATATTTGACAATATTTTGACAAAACATTCAAACTAAACAGGGATCTAGTGGAATAATTAAAGAAGAAAAAATAATATAATAAAAAATATGTTTTTCTATCAGCTTTGTTAAGTAAATATTGGCATAAGACTAGTTATATAGTCATAAAGCCAAATGGATTAATTTAAATAATTTTATGTTTTTAAGAAGTTGAGAATATACAGACAATACAAGGACATAAGTTCCTCAGAAAAATACCTCTGTCCCTTCTCTTTTAGTCCCAAAAGATATGATTTACATTCTGAGCTAAATATTGAATATATTTTTTAAAATTCAAAAAGGGTTATTCATGCAGCATTGGTCTTATATAATAAAATCCAACAACAAGATTACAAAAGACAAGTCAAACTCAAAATCTTTCATACAATTTATTACTTCAGCTTGGAAAATTACTCCACTGATATCCTTAAACATTTAAAAGATTTTACTCCTACTGCAAGTATACTCCCTTACCTTTCACGTTTCGTGATGATTATCGCTGATGTACCCTACTCACAATGAGTAGGTAAATGTTGAATCAAAGGAAGTCAAGGAATGAATACAATTTTCAGAAAATTCTCAAGTTCTTTTGAATATATGAGGATTTGTTCATTTTGGATGTATGAAAAAATTAACTTGATTTTGGAGGACATCTCCTAAATATTACAGTGATGGACAAAGAACTGAAATGTAAGGTAGAAAATGCATGTATTATAGGATTTTATTATTGTTGTTATTATTGTTCCTGATAATTTGATTTCAAACGTTATAGGTAAGCAGAAGTATTCTACAGGATTTATTTGCCACACTAAAACAGCTTGAAAGTTAACCATTTACAACAACTGGCCACAAACTAGCTACAGAGAAAGAATTATTCACTGAATGATTGTGAATAATGAGCTAATTTAGGAAAATCACAATCTGTTCATGGACAATTTGTGAGCCGAAAAGACTTAAAATTCATCAACTAAATTATTTGTTATAAATTATTCACCAAGCTCTAATGAGCACCCGAAAATATGGCTGCTTATCTGAAACTTATTCAAATTATCCAACATGTTTCTGTCTGTATAAGAAGGCCAGAAATATTCTTTTGTACTTTTCAATATCTCCTGGCAGTATTTTCATTTTACTTATGTTCCAAGCTAAAATATAAAGTAAAGAACAATGTAAAACTAAAAGATAACAGAAAGGAAGAAAAAACCCAAAACCACAAAAAAAAACCCAACTATTATTTTCACATCTAAAAGATATTTTCACTGATTTTAATTCAAGCTTGTGGTGAAAGCATACTATGCTTTAGTTCATTCTTTTAATGCAGTAGTTTACATTTCTGTAGTTCAACCTTCTGATTCTGAGATATCTAGTAAGACTGATTGACTAAAAATGTTACTGGAAAATAAATTTCCATATTTTCTATTCCCACCAGTGTTAATTCAACTTTCTAAGAAAAAGATGTTCCACCTGTTGTTGTCTTTGTCCTTAATAACACTGCTTTTACTATATCTTTTCAGTCACTCACCACATAAGCAGTGAATACATCACTTTTCCCCTTTATCTAGTAATGCTGACAATGTATGTTTCAGTAATTTGTGACTTTTATTTATATCTGTTTTACAATGGCTATCAAAAATAATGGCAAGTACCACATTACAAACAATAACGTTCCTAAATTTCAATTATATGGATCAGCCTAACTGCTCAAAGTGTGTTAGCTATTAGATAAAGCCCAAGCACTCTGTGCACATTACATGCAGGTGTAAATGTGTCTGCAGTCATCAGTGAGCAAGCACCGCAATAAATAACTTTCTAAATACTTCGAGGCCAGACTTGGAAATTACTGAAGAGAGTGAAGAGATATTAATTGATTTTAAAGGGAACTGGATAAAAATTCTGGAAGGCAATTCTGGCGGGTTGACCTTGGCTACCCACCAGGTGCCCACCAAGCAGCTCCATGACTCCTTTTCCTCAGCAGGACAGGGGGACAAAATAAGAAGAAAAACTTATGGGTCAAAATAAAAACAGTTTAGTAAGAAAAGCAAAGGCTGCATGTGGAAGCAAAGGAAAAAAAAAAGGATTCATTCTCTACTTGCCACCAGCTGGCAATGTCCAGCCATTCTCTGGGAAGCAGGACCTCAGTACCCATGGCAGTTGCTTTGGAAGACAAATGCCTTAGTAACAAATGCCCCCCCCCCCTTTACCTCCCCCACTGCCCTTTTTTCTCCTTGCTTTTGTTACTGAGCATGATGTCATGTCATATGGAATATCTTTTTGGTCAGTTTGGATCAGCTATCCTGGCTGTCCACCCCTCCCAACTTCTTGCCCAGTCCCAGTCTATCAGTCCTAGGTTGGAGACACAGCCTTGATACTGTGTTAGCACTGTTCAGCAGTAGCCAAAACATTGGTGTGTTATCAACTCCATTCTAGCTACAAATACAGAGCACAGCACTATATGGGCTGCTATGGGGAAAGTTAACTCTATTCCAGGCAGGTGCACTACAGCAATTTATCTTTCATAATAGTTTTAGCCACCTAACAGAAGGGCAATTTATTTCATGTAATTTTCTGTATCTATAATTTTAACTTTGGGCCAGTCACCATAAGGTCCCTTCATATTCAGCGACAAGAAAAAGGCATGTTAAGAGGCTGATTTGTCAGACTTATTTTAGATGTCCTGTTTTAGTATAAGATTAATTGCCTTAAAGAAGCACACACTGCTCTACAGTGGCTAGAGAAGAACTCTGGATTGATTATCTCAGACCTAAACATCTAACTTCTAGACATCTATGATAAAGGACATGTGTCTCACTATAAGCTGAGACTGTAGTTTCCTTAACTCTTTTTCTGTAGTCAGTGGAAAAGAAAGAGGTTCATCTAGAAAATGACTTCAGAATTTAGCTGATCTGACTACGATCTGAAGATGTTTTCTCTCTCTGTTGACTTTATGGTAACAAGACTGCTAGATGAGGAGCTTCAGTGACATATAGAAAGTTATAAGAGAAAAATGGGGTAGAAACATCAAGCTTCAAGTAGTCTTAGTTAAGTTTCTAAAGTTTAAGTGAGTGTGGGCCTTAGTAACTGAACTTTGACAGCATTGGTGGATTTTTCTTTCTGTGAGATTGTACAGACAGTATTTTTTACTTGTTCCTCAGTGGTAATTACCTGTTAGACCTCTGGGATTTTGAGGGTTTTGGTTTTGTTTTTTTTCCCCAACCTAGACTGAGAAGATGTTTACTGCGGCAATTACTAATATACACAAAACTATTCATCTTAGGACACTGGCCTAGTTTTCAGAGTGAGCTTCCAATTTAGGCTGGCATTAATCTCTCTTTCTTAGTCACCTAAATATATGACTCCTAATACTGAGTTTGTTTTCCAAAAATCATCTGTTTTCACTAAAGTGAAGCAAGTATTCGCAAAGTACAACTCTCATCACAGTGAAATCAGACATGCAGGTGAAAACCCTGCTGATGGGCTTAATGTTGACTTAATATCACCTCTGATATAGGAAGTCTAGGACAACAGTTCAGATTTAGATACCTAAATTTTAGATGTCCAAAATAAAAATAATCTTACTTTTAGTATTTGTTCTGTAATTGTATAATGGGAAGAGTAGTGCTTATTTGCCTCACCAGACTGCTGAGGAAAGAGTCAGGACAGAAGCTTATAAACACCTCAGTAATACAGATTTTTCCCACTATCATACCCATTTCAGGCTATTTTTATAAATTTGCAGTAAAAATAGCCATGTATTCTGAAGTATGCATGCTTCTGATTTCTTCTATAAGGTCCCAATGAGGTTGTGAGACAATTCTGTGCATCTATTCTTTACTATGATAGATTCAGACATTGAGATGAAAGAAATAAGTTAGTCTAAACAAAGGTGAATTTTACTGTCATGATCTGAAACTGGAAGAATTGCCACCCTGGGAAATTGCTAGATCTTTTTGAATACCCAGATTTTATTGAAACTTTTAAAAATGGTGACAGAAAAGCTGAAATGTTGAGGGCTTTTTTTGAGCAATAAAAAGTTTTCTGTGTATTGAAATGCAGAACACTGGGATAAAAAATGGTAGCATAGAGGGAAGCTGAAGGCAATATGAAATTGTTAGCAAGAATAAAGAACAAGAAAGAATTTGCAGTTTTCCAGAAGGAAAAACAAAACAAAACAAAAACAAAAACAGGAGAGCTTTTTCCAACCTCCAGCTCTTCTGATTCAGTTGTGATTTCTAAGGTAGACATTGAAGAGCAAAAGAAGGGAGTTGACTGGAAGCCACATTAATAAAATTGAGAGCCACTTTTCTCAGATCTATAGTAGATCCACAGTTACACCTGTTAAACTTGGTGCAAGAATACTTTATTCAACCTTTCTACAAACTGAAAACAACAGCCTCACTTTCAATTATCTCATTTATGCTTTGATCTATAGGTAATTATAAATAACTATATAAGGAAGGATGTACTACTGGTTAAGTGACAAACTAAGTCTTAGGAGATAAAAATTCAATCTAACTGCTATATTTTACCTAAGTAATCTATGATTAAAAAAATAATTTATTTTTCTCTCTCATTTCCCACCTTTAAAATGAGACTATTGACACTTCACAAGGGCATTTTACAGGTGAGTGTTCTGTGTCATTCAGATATTATTGTGATAGGGCAATATAAAGATAGATGGATAGGGGTTCCATAATAGAATATTTATACAGTAACTGCTCAGTATCACTGTTCCCACCTGGATTCTCCAAAATACATCTCTCTCTACTAAAGCTCATACTCTCATATGTGCCAAAGATGAATAAACAGGATAAAGTACCTCTCATTGAGTAAACCTTTATTTGGTATCACTTAGAGCCTTGCAAGCTTTGATGTAACACTTTTCCACTAAAGTATTAATTGTGTCCTACAGTTTGCATTTTGTGGTTTATTAGTCAGAGCTTTATTGTTAGCATCACCGTTGTTTCTTCTTTAATTGGGAAAGGTGAAGATTTTACGGAAAGTCAAAAATATTTCGTCCATATTTATTTTCTAATTATCAGCAGCATAAATGCAGAAAGCCTCAAGTCTTAGTGTATTTTACAAAGGCACACAGACGTATGAGCTCTGTAATATAATTCATTTTATATATAAATCAACTTGACTTTCCTAGACAATGACTATTTAAAGATCAACATTTTAGTGACTACAAATTGTTTTGTAACTTGACTACTGAGTATCTCATTATATAAATAATGCTGAACTTTTTTTTCCTTAAATCTGTCTAATCAGTTTTTTTATAACAGTTTTATTTCAGTAACTCTGACACTGGAAAAGCTCATCATGATTATGTTTCAGAAAGCTGTAATGGTGATAAATTGTTCTTCTATTTGCTTTAGGATGATGTCTACGTAAATGGACTAAAGAAAGCTAAACTTTAATCGGAAAAAGTTAATTCTTTAATGAAACAGTAGATGAGTTTGTTCACTTTGAGCTCAATTAACACTTTAATTGTTGAGTAACAGTTGGGCTAATAATACAACTTTAAAACAATGTGAGAAAGATACATGCACCTTCCAGTTCCTGTGCTGTTGAGTATGCATACCACAAAAGATATGTAAACAATGGGCAATTAGCACATCTCTAGCTGCACAATCTACCTCCAAGTCTCAGTTCTATAATATCTATATCTATATCTATTTATCTATCTTTCTCTCTATCTATCTATCTATCTATCTATCTATCTATCTATCTATTTAGGAAAGTGCTCTTTTTTTTTTTTTTTAACCTTGTAAGTACTGCCATAGCTGCAAGCAAACCCAAATTCTCAACAGTCTGAGGTCCAGCACATGTAGAAGTTTTGCAGCCATACAGGCACATGTGAGAACTTGGACAAAATCAGAGGACAATGTGAAAATATGGGCTTATTGAAATCAGATTCAGGTCGACCGTTAAGAGCTATTAAATATGTAACTGTATTAGGCCACAGTTCCCTAGCACATTACAGTCAGTCTCACCATCTCCACTGAAATCAAGAGACACAAGAATGCACCGTGTCTATCTTAACCTTGGATTATGACTTCCTACAACGTTTAGTATCAGTTATACTTACACGAATACATATGCTCTATTTTACCCTGCCTAAAGTAAAAAGTCAGATGTATCCAGAGCTTCAGGTAGATTTCTCCCTTTATTCCTGAAAACATACAATCGACACATTTTGTCAGTTCTTCAACATGTGTTGCTGGCCATTAGGCAACTGATTCTTTACATGGATTCTCACCTGGATTTTCAGCTGGATATCAAGTATTTGCAGTGGCTCATCAGTCAAGTCACTGACAAGTTAATGGCTGTGTTTCCATCTTACAGTACTTTACTTTCATTACTGTGACTAGGCAAGAAGCTGCTTTGATTCTATTCTGTCTTAGGAGAATGCCTTACTTGTACAGATCTCATGTGCACTAGTTTTAACTCTGTCATCTATACAAACTTCAGAAAACATAACTTAAATGGGTTCCAGCTCTATCCTTGAAAATGCCAGACCATGGAAAGACAGGAGCCTGGATAAGGCTTGAATGATATGCTACCTCTTTCAATAGGGCTGTGCAAGTTAGAAAGGAAGTATTCCAAACAGAATTTACCTAATCGATACAAGTGCCTTCCCACCCTGCACTTTGCTTTAAATGATGCCGAGCTTGTTCGTTAAGTGCAGATAAAGTACCCTATTAAGCAGTAACAAGTCTCCGTACTTTCACTACATACATATAAGCACAGGAAAAGTCTGCCCCTTGTATCACCTTACTGAATATGTCCAAATGACATAAGAGAACAGTGTCAAAAGGGGTGAATGAAGAGAAGTAGCCACCTACCAGGGTAAGTGAATTCCCTAAACTCTAGCAATTGTCAATGGGTTGGGCTTTCTGACCTACTGCTCAGCATGATCTTTACAAGCCTCCTCAGCAGTAACTTTTAGAAGGCTTTTTTTTTTTTTTTCACTAAGCTCTCTTAATAATGGTTTTCTTACAGAGCTTTAAATTTAGGTGTGACTTTAGGTGGAGAGTTTTCGAAACGCTCACTGCTAGCTTAAGTTATTATGTTAAGTAGAAATATAACTAAAACAATAAATGGACTGCTAAGAAATATTAAAATCATAGCTTAAAAACTCCAAGGAGAGAAGACAAAAAAATGGTTTCCATTACCAACCTTTAACAGGAAGAGTATATATTTTTACTTTAAAGGATATATAAACATAAACATATGCAAAAATACTTTCTCTTTCTAAACTTTCCTTTCAAACCTAAATTGAGCTTAAAAATAAGGAAAATTAACCTACCACATCCAAAAATCAGACCCTTCCAGTCCAGTTCCACCCCATTTAATAGAAATATCTAAGTGAGGAATGGAGATACCCAAGCTTCTTTGCAGTTGATGCAAAAGAGGAACCACAAAGGGGTGAACTATAAAAGGAACTGATTTGCAAAATATAGAAGTATCGCTCTATATTTTAATTATATGGGAAGCCTGGGCTTCTACAAAACTAACTTGAATATTTAAAGGTGGCATACCTCTAATCTTTTATGGGACTCTATTTTTCACTTTATTCAGAACTATTCCTAAATGAATTGGAGGAAAACCAACAGACTGACACGTCAGTTTTTAGTATCTCCCCAGTAGCAGGATATAAATCTGAACTTTTCAAGGCTATTCCAGGAACTGAAAAGTCATTTTGGCCTTTAGGAGAATTGATCCTAGTTCTATCAAGAGCTATCTTTGTCAACTACTGTACCTTTCCTTACACTATCCTATAGGGTCTTCCTTTATGTTTCCTATCTGCCCCATTTTATTTACTGCCTTTTAGTGAATGTCAAAGTTTTGTTTGCAGATAAATGGCTACAGAACCAGGAAACATGACTGTGATGAGCTACTGCTATTTGCAGTATAGATGTTCCTTCTCTGTGGCAGAGTTCTCGAGTGAGATTGACTATTTTCTTCCTTGTTTGCTGCAGCTCTGCCAGCACTTGAAGGTGCATTCTCCTCTAATTCCTGTCAGATTGAAAGTGTCCAAAGTACAAGAAATAATCTTTAAATACAAGATTTGTTTGATGCAGTTTGAACTAAGGTTGGTGATTAGTGATAAACCTGCACCCTTGGTGTAACTCTAGAATAAAATTTATCAGGAGGAATCTAATATTTCAATATTAACAGGGGAAAAAACACCTCTCTGTGTGTCATTTTTCTAAGATGTTTGACCTTTTTTTTTCTCAATCCAGCAATGGCATAAGGATAAAGACAACACCCAATGACAAAGTAGACTACAATGAATTACACTGCAAAAGAACAGATAACTCCATGACCTCCAGTGTGGAAGACACCTCTCCTTGCAGATGATTAGCATTTGAATGCCTGCAGCATGGGACCTGGGAGCCATCAGGCTGGTCTGTGTTTTTGATAAGCAGCCTACAGTCACTACACTATTACTGACATTTTTATGTTGTACTAGTACCTCAGGTGTCAGGGCAGGCTGGAAGGTTTTGATTTTGCTATTCAGGAATAGAATGCCTGTTGCAGACAATGTATATTTTAAGTGGGTCAGCTATAAAAAAGCTGGAAAGAATATAGCTATGAAGCTAAATGATCAAAACCCACCAGAACCGAGCTCTGATCTTGGCAGAAGTGCAGTGCAAGACAGGCCATGGTGGTAGTTTGGCAGAGGGTTGGGCCTGGTAAAGCTCTCTTTATACTTAAATGGCTCCCCTACAACTAACCTGTTAATGGCAAAGTGGTTGCTGTGGTGACAGCAACATCCAATCGCCAGGCACCATGGGAATTGCAGCCAATAAGAAGCAGGTATTCCGTACACACACTTCCCCCCAACCTAACTGAGTGAAGCAGAGAGGTCATGCACACATCAAATATATCTGGGACTAAATATGCTTTGGTAGCCAGCCTAGTAAGTTTCCATGATCTCAATTAGTTTTCAAAGTGCATAAAGCAGTAGCAACCACTTCATATCTGGCTGAGCACATGCCAAAAGTGAATCCTTGTAGCAGCAGGCAGCACATGGCAGCAGAAAGAGGAGATGCCAATGAGCATATAGGTATATATGTCAAAACAAACAAACAAACAAAAAAACCCAAGAAAAACAAGATTTTAAAGACTTGTTGTCATTAGGCAGAAATAGCAGCCATTCCCTGCTTGCCTGCTCAACTTTCCCTGACAATAGTTTTTCTTGTCCAGATTTATGTCAATATTAATACTCATTAATTTGATAAACCTGTGATTTCCAGGCTGTTAATACCAGATTGCACTGAAATAGTACATACTAGCCAACAAAAGAGTGTTAAAGCACTGAAAACGTTAATTGGTTTCTGTTACCCCACACTCCTGTGGATTTCCCCCCCCTCTTCCAGCTTCGCCTTCAAAATATTCTCTTGCTGTTCTTTTCCCCTTATCTGTCTTTTATTGAGATTTTGTCCTTCAGAGCTTTGTTTTTTCTTCTCTGCCTTATCAACATCTTGAGCTATATGACTTCTACTGTGATGATGACTCACAAATCTATTTGCTCAACTGTTATTTAATTTTCATCCACTATTTCCTGACACATTATAGAATCATAGAATCTTTTAGGTTGGAAAAGACCTTTAAGATCATCCAGTCCAACTGTCAACCATGCCCACTAAAACACATCCTGAAGTGCCTTGTCTACTTGCTTTTTTAATACCTCCAGGGATGGTGACCCCACCACTGCCCTGGGCAGCCTGTGCCAATGTCTGACAACCCCTTCAATAAAGAATTTTTTCCTAATATCCAATCTAAAGCTCCTCTGCCCCAGTTTGAGGCTATTTCGTCTTGTTCTATCTCCAGCCACCTGACACAAGAGACCGATACCCACCTCTCTACAACATCCTTTCAGGCAGTTGTAAAGAGTGGTAAGGTCTCCCCTCAGCCTCCTTTTCTCCAGACTAAACAACCCTGGTTCCCTCAGGTGCTCCTCATAAGACTTGTGCTCTGGACCCTTTGCCAGCTTCATTGCTCTTCTTTGGACACGCTGCAGCACCTCAATATCTTTCCTGTAGTGAGGGGGCCCAAAACTGAACACAGTACTCAAGTTGCAGCCTCACAAGGGGAACAATCACCTGCCTGCTCCTGCTGGCCACACTACTTCTGATACAAGCCAGGATGTTATTTGCCTTCTTGGCCACCTGGGCACACTGCCAGCTCATACTCAGCCAGCTGTTGACCAACAGCCCCAGGTCCTTTACCCCCAGACAACTTTCCAGCCACTCTTCCCCAAGCCTGTAGCATTGCATGGGGTTGGTGTGACCCAAGTGCAAGACCCGGCACTTGGCCTTGTTGAACCTCATACAATTGTCCTCAGCCCATCGATCCAGTCTGTCCAGATCCCTCTGTAGAGCCTTCCTACCCTTGAGCAGATCAAGCCACCCTCCCAGCTTGGTGTCATCTGCAGACTTACTGAGGGTGCACTCAATCTCCTCATCCAGATCATTGAAAAAGGTATTAAACAGAACTGGCCCCAGTACTGAGTCCTGGGGAATACCACTTGTGACCTGACGCCAACTGGATTTAAGTCCATTCACCACAACTCTCTAGGCTTGTCCATCCAGCCAGTTTGCTACGCAGCCAAGAGCACGCTTGTCTAAGCAATAAGCCGCCAGCTTCTCAAGGAGTATGCCATGAAAGACAGTGTCAAAGACCTTACTGAAGTCTAGGTAGACAACATCCACAGCCCTCATCCACTAAGCAGGTCACCTGGTCATAGAAGGAGATCAGGTTGGTCAAGTAAGACTTGCCTTTCATGAACCCACGCTGGCTGGGCCTGATTGCCTGGTTGTCCTGCACATGCTGTGTGAGTGCGCTCCATAATCTTTCCTATGGTACCTGGTACCTAGGTCAGACTGACAGGCCTGTAGTTCCCCAGATCCTCCCTCCAACCCTTCTTGTAAATGGGTGTCACATTGACAAGCCTCCAGTCATTGGGGACCTCCCCTGTTGACCAGGACTGCTGATAAAGGATGGAGAGTGGCTTGGCAAACTCCTCTGCCAGCTCCCGCAGTACTCTTGGATGGATCCCATCTGGTCCCATAGACTTGTGAGCATCCAGATGGCATAGCAGGTCATTAACTATTTCCTCCTGGATTATGGGGGCTATATTCTGCTCTCTGTCCCTGTCTTCCAGCTCAGGGGGCTGAGTACCCTGAGGATAACTGGTCTCACTATTAAAGACTGAGGTAAAGAAGGCATTAAGTAACCCAGCCTTTTCCTCATCTTCAGTGGCAATGTTCCCCTCTGCATCCAATAAAGGATAGATATTCTTTTTGGCTCTCTTTTTATTGTTAACATATTTGTAAAAACATTTTTTGTTGCCTCTTACGACAGTGGCCAGATTGATTTCTAGCTGAGCTTTTGCCTTTCACATCTCCCCTCTGCATGACCTAAGAAGGTCCCTGTACTCTTTCTGAGCTGCCTGCCCTATCTTAGTTGTCATTTTAATTGTCAGGACTCAGCATTCGAAAACCTGAGCTTTTCTATTTCGCAACCATACTCCATTTTTTTCTTCTCTGGTCTACTCATACTAACCAACAGCCATTTGGTCTGTCACTCAGATTCACTGCACTAGAGTGATTATTATCCACTCCTTCCTCCTCTTCAGCCTCCTTAAAGCTCGGCTAGCTCTTTTTTTGCAACATACACTGGAAAAAACCTTCCTTTAGATACTCACAGGTGAAAATGATAGCTTCTTGTACTTCAGTGTCTTCTAAGTCATAATGACAATGTGCCTAGAGGTATTATTTGAAAAAATATCCTTTTGAAGAGTTCTTAAACTTATGCATGATATTGTGTACATGATTAAATCTCTAATCTTTGTTTTAGAAAAAGAAATACTGTGTAGCATACATGTTTATTGAATTAGTATCTTCTTTAGAGTAGTTCTTGTTGAATCTTGATGTTTCATCCTGACTGTCATGTATCTTTTCATCAAATGTGCCGTTTTATTTCATCTCCCTCCCTGACCATTCACAACTCTGACAAAAGCTTTTTTACTTAGAAGCAATAGACTCTTCTTCTTCTTCTTCTTCTTCTTCTTCTTTTTTTTTTTTTTTTTAAATGTTTGAGTCCTTTAACAGTTAGGTATCACCTACTGTAATGCATTCAAGTTTCATATGTTGCTACAAAATAACCCCAAGAATTTAGCTTAATGGATTCAGGGAGGATAAAGTCGACTGTAGAAAAATAACATTGTAGAGTTTATTTTAGATTACAAGCTTGACAAAGGGTATGTTGCGTTGATAATCCTTGGCAAGTAGATTTTTAGATTTTCAAAAGAAGGAAATATTTCTAATCCAGCAACCTGCCATCCAGTGGATTTAATATAAATTTTAGATGTTGCATGTATAGATGCAAGCACTAATTCCCACTGAAGTTCTAATAAGTGTAAAGATCTGTAGCTCAGCTTGTCACAGAAGCCTGGATACTGTGCAAAATATGTGACTTGGCCCTTATTCTGGATTTGCACATCCATCTGGGTCTACACTTTCTACATTCATAACACATTCTACATTCATAACAACTGTAACATAGAGATTTCTGTTTTCATACAGCTAAAATCACGTACTTCGTGTCTCTATGACAGCTGTCCTTTGATGCTAGTAATAAGACTATTACTAACCTAGACTATTACATGCTAAACAGTGCTATCAAGTTGTTTACTTGTGTAAAAATTGTTGATCTACTATTTCTCTCTCATTCTGTTCTTGCAAAGGCCATAATTTTTCCATGTATGGTTAGAACACCACAAAAATGTGTACTTACACTATTGCTACTCCCCATTCCTGTTACTAATAATAATCATAACAGCAAAAATAAAAACATGCAGTGACATTATGAGCCTCGTTGTCTAGTATGATTCAAACTATGAAATAAGACATGATTCACCTTGATACTTTTCAAGTCTCAGTACGACTGTAGTTTAGAAGAAGGGAACTGCAATTTAGTTGGTAGGAAAACAAAATAACTGTTCTTTAGAAAAACATCAGTACTTCAACATTTGTCTCAGCTTAAAACATTAATGATTCACATTCTACATTAAAATATTATAATACAGTAAAAATATTATATATAGAGTATTAGATGTTTCTTACTTTATAAAATAATGTAGAACAATACCATTAAGTGATGCATTTTTACTTCCTTAAAATGAAACATTTGCCATTGCAAATTGGGATGATAAAACAATTTAATTTGATAATTTTCTTTCCTGAATGTTCTCAAAATGGACATGTTCCTGTGAAATATATTTTCTGATAAAATCTTTCATTAAAAATGTGGATTACTGTGTACCTGTTTAGTAAATAATAATAATTAAAAAATAAAAAATACAATTTAATAAAGTTTATATAAACTTAGATAAACCAATCAATTTAGAGAAAATTTTCATTTTCTTGAGTTGAACATACATATCTGTCTCAGGAATGATGTCTTTTAGGTAAAGTTTTACAGAACAATTAATGTGAAATTTAGTACTTCAGTTAAATACACAATTGATTCTGTACAGTGGTCATAGCGTCACAGTCTGAAGTAGCTCATCAACTGCAAAATTAGTTTCAAATTACAGGGTTGATATTGTTGAGATCACCATCCTGAAACAGCAGTTGTTAACACTACAGAACTATGCTCTGAAACAAACTATGTTCTTTCTTTCATCTAATTATTGTACACACTGTCATTTCTTTCATAAAAATCATTACACATTAAGTACTTTAGAAAGTCCATAAAGAGGAAGAATAATATGTTTGCATGAACACAAATATACATATATGAAATATATACATATATATACAGGTATGTATGCATGTATTGTTTTGGTATTTTAAGCTAGCATACAATGAAATGAAATGAAATTAAATTCTGTTTATTATACCGCAGCTATCTCAGATTCTTTTTTAGTTTTTTACCTAGGTGCTGGGAGTTTAGCTGGGACATTCTTGCTTGATTATTTCTTATTAAGCTGTGCAGCAAAATGTGATCTGAAAGAAAAAAAAAATAAAAAAAAGCCAGCCTATCAAGGTTGGCTATTGGAAAAGAGGGAAAGAAAAGAGGTTGCATTAGTGAGAGCTAGCAGTTTACTTTCAAGGTAAATTGCATGCATTCAGGGCCGAAAATATTCTCATGAGACTGTCACCTCTGCAAACAATGCAGTTCAGGCTGGTAGATTTCATGACATTATGCTACATTCTATGCAGTCACATGCCAAAAATGTATCATGCCTAATTAATTCAGTACCTTGTAGATACAGTAATTTAGAAATCTTTATGACAACAGCCCCTGGCCAGGATACTCAGAAACACATTTTTGTCAATATGACTTGCAGAACTTGTCCCAAAAACTAGGCCGCAAGATGACATATGAGGAAATAGAATTTCTACAGGTGACCTTGAGCCTTTGCATTTTGCTTTTGAACACTTCTTTTCCTCTATGAAGAGTATTAGAAGTATTATTTTTATTTTGTATGATATTTCACAGCTATATTTAGCTATATGTTTTAAATGGCTAAAGAGCACAGGAACTTGATGGAAGTAAAGATTGGATCAGAACTTTGTGCTTCTGAAGGCATAGTTTCAAACATGCTTCTTGTATACCTTTTCATGCTACCTTGAAATGTATCCTCCCTTCCTTTAATTCTATATCTCTTTTTTTTTTTCCAGTTAGTTTGTACCAGATCATTTCTCTTACCTAGTTTACCATGCAGCACCAAAGATATTTTTTTGCTAGTAGAATGGAGGGCCAAAAAGGGAAGCAGTGTACTACTGGCAATGAACAGTTAAGGAGCAGTGTGTGTCATACTGATAGAAAGGGATGAGCAATTGTGTCATGAGAAAATGTTCATCTTGAATTTGTGGAGTTCAATAAACATAAAAAGACAATATTCCAAATGATTTTCAATCCCAAACCTTTATTAAATACAGACTTATTTGAAAAAATGCAGAATGAACAAGGGTTTAGTTCTATGTGTGCTGCCTAATTCCAGAAAGCACACACCAGCAGAATTTTTACAAACATTAGATAATCACTTGCAAAGCAGGACCCTGAACCTTCTGTGTAGTCTGAACTGCTACATGAAAGGAGATCTTTGCAGTTTACAGAATACATGACAAGCACAGGAAAGAAGATGTGAAATAAAAAGAATTTCCATGGCACCTACTTTAATTTCTTGTTAATTCAATTAACACCATTGCTTGCTGAGAATACAAATTACCATAATTTTCTCATAAAGTTATATATTCCTTTGTGCATGGAGTATGTACCTCTGACTGCTCTGCATTCTATTATATTTCCACTCTAACTTACAAACAAAACTTCATTTTGTCACCATTTCATTTGATGCAATGCCTCCTTTGCCTTTTGCTCTTGGAATTAGTCACTTGAAATCCTCCTTAAAATTACATCTCTTGCTCTGCTGCACACTGTGCAAGAACACCTGTCTTGCCAAGAAAATAATAGTAGTCAAGGGCATTTTTCAGGATGATGGGGGTCTGGCCAATTAGAAAAAATTGCAAAAAATGTTAAAACCTCGAAAAATTATTTTAGCCAGTTTAGAGATGTTTATCCAAACAATACAAGTTGGAATGTTGATGACAAGTATCACATCTGATTTTTTAAATTTTTGTTTCACATGACAAAATCTTCCAATGCTATTAATGAAATATATTTAACTATTTATCTGAACTTCTTTATTCATCTTCCTCATCCTTTCTGAGAGCACAGAAAGAATGGAAGGGAGCTTATATGAACAAGGAGCCGATAGTATTGGAATGTAATTGTTTTGCTTTATGGTTCAGCAGACATCTTCCATTTTACAAATGCAGGTACAGAGTTAAAAATGGCTTCTAATAAACACTGAGATTTGACCAGTGCATTAGCAGTATGCTGAGTTAGCAGTAAGAATGTGACAAACGGAAATTGTCTTTCTTTTAAAAAAGAACATTTAAAAAATAATTTTTTTTTAAATCTCAATAAATATTATTTGCAGTGAGGTGAGATACATATATAGAAAATGTACCACTGTTTCAAGACACTAAAAGTCTCATTTCATTCTCTTTGCATTTTGAACATGACACAATTCAACTATGGGCTGGTTTTGACTGGATGTTATGGATTAATACACTGCCAGCCACCATAACAGGGCCTGACCCTAGGATCCCGCTGAGAATGCCAAGTCCAAGTGAAGGTTTCCAATTAGTCTTTTATTAGTTCTTAGGTTACAGCTCAAGCTGGGTACCTCTGGAAAGGGAGCCCTACCCCAATTCACACCTCTCCATTATACCTGCACCACACATCACCCTATCACCAAGTCCAATCACTTAATTCTGGTCAGTGGTCTCTTGGTTTTCACTGTTGCTGGGATGGTCTTCTTCTGAGGTTACTTTGTTCTCTTGGAATTGTCTCTTTGGTCCTTATCTTCTTAAATCCACTCCTATTTGATAAATTCAGCTAGTTCTTTGTTAGCAGCATTAATTTTCTAAAAAACGTTTACTCTTGGTCAGCTCTTGTGGCCTAAGGCTTCAGCTACTTCAGCTGCTAATGCTAAGCCACTAATGCTAAACACAACTATTCAGAGAGAATACAGTTAATTAAATTTCTTTTATAACACTAGGATAAAGTTAAATTTCTTAATAGTAGCTGGTATGGGGCTATGTTTTGGATTTGTGCTGGAAACAGTGTGGATAACACAGGGATGTTTTTTTTTTTTTCCTGCTGAGCAGTGCTTACCCAGAGCCAAGGGCTGTTCTGCTTCTCACCCTACCCTAGCAGCGAGCAGGCTGGGGGGGCACAAGGAGTTGGGGGTGACACAGCTGGGACAGCTGACCCCAACTGACAAGAGGGATATTCCAGAGCATATGGCATTGTGCTCAGCATACAAAGCTGGGGGAAAAAGAAGGAAGGGGGGAATGTTCAGAGTGATGGTGTTTATCTTCCCAAGTCACCTTTAGGTGTGCTGGAGCCCTGCCTTCCTGGAGATGGCTGAACACCTGCCTGCCCATGGGAAGTGGGGAACTAATTCCTTGCTTTGCTTTGCTTGCTTACATGGTTTTTGCTTTACCTATTAAACTGTCTTTATCTCAACCCATAAGTTTTCTCACTTTTACTCTTCTGATTGTCTCTCCCATCCCACTGTGGGGGAGTGAGCAAGTGGCTGTGTGGTTGCCAGCTGGGGTTAAACCATTGCAAACCATCACTGAAGATCCTGAAAAAAGCTAAGTACCACTCAGTTGAAAAACTGCTTATTTATAAGCAAACTTATGAGTTAAAATATTTCTACAATTGAAGCTAATACTTGGGACTCAGCATGATCTGAATTAAGTTAAAAACATTAATGGCACTGATAGATGATTCATACTGTCAATACATAGAGGGCACTCATCCATTTTTATACTTGTGGATCCCTCAGCAATATTTGACATTGTGATTGCTAGCTCATTTAAGAGATGTGTCAAGTTCAAAGGAGAACATTAATATTATTTGTTTTATTTTGGGGTTCGTTACTTGTGTTCACACTGTGGGAAAAGTGTGTAATTTTCTCTGCGCCTTACAGTTTTGGTTCTCTGATCATCCAGCCAGGATAAAATATGGCTCCTTCCCAATGGCTCCTTCCTATAGGCTCCTTCCCAATGGCCCACAGAGGCTGTTTTCCAAAATAAAGTTCACATCCAGGTTTAATCCTTGTCTTCAGCAAGACATACACCTGCGAAGTGTCTAACCCTGGGTCTGTGTTGTATACAATGACACACACATGAGTTGCAGCTTGCATTCAACCTATAATCTCAGATTGCTTTGATACTTGTTTTACCACAGTTTTCTCATTTCCTGACCACCCACTCTGTACAGAGATTAGTTTGAATTTAATCTGTATGTTGACTTGGATTGCACTATTGACTGCATTTAATAATTCCTTTCAGAAGGAAATAGGAGATTGACAGAAAGATCTATTTGTCATTCCCCAACCATTCCTTGGGCTGGGAGGAAATGTTTTCCTGAATGAAGAATAACGAATGAAATTCAGCCTCAGAAATACAGAGATGAGGAGAAGAGCTTTAGAAACCCCGCACTGGTAGTGAAGCCTTGTTTTTTTCAGGTACAAAATCACAATTAGCTGGTTCAGTTCATTCTTTTCAGAATATACCTGTATTCCTTGGTGATCATAATGCCCTACACATTCCATCTTTTCCAGCTGTTTACAAGTCTCCATCCTAGCCAGCAATATGCCTCCAACCCATCAAGCTCCAACCCACCCAGTATATCTTCCTAGCAAAACAAAAAAATACAAATATATTTTTTTTCTTATTGTCTGCTTTCCACATAATTTTAAGTGAAGATATAAAGTTTCTTACTACCATGGTTCTGGGACTAAGACAGGTAAAAACAAAATCACTAAACCACAAAATAGTTCCCTACATCCTCCCTTCAGGTATTTATGGACATTGGTGAGATCCCCCACTGAGCCTTCTCTCCTCTAGTCTAAAGAGTCCCAGCTGTCTTAGCCTTTCCTTATAGGAGAGATGCTCCAGTCCCTTCACCATGTCTGTAGCCTTTGCTGGACTCTCTCTATGTCTATTCTGTACTGAGGAGGCCAGCACTGGACACAATACTCCAGGTGTGGCCTCACCAGTTGAGATAAAAGTCAGTGTCTTTGCAACAGCTGTGGTCAGTCACATCCTGCACTTTTTCCTGACTGTCATGGCCCTTGTCCATCTCCTCTGACCCTTCTTCCATTTTAGGGGTTTATTCAGTGAGTCACATTCTATCCTAAGGGTTTAATCAGTCACAGGGGGTCCCTATGGATGGCAGCATGACCCTCTGGCATATCAGCCACTCCTCCTGGTTTTGTGTCAACAAACTTGCTGAGGATACACTCTGCCACATCATCCAGATCATTAATGAAGATGTTAAACAGGACCAGAGCCACTACTGACTGCTGGGGTACACTGATAGCCACTGGCCTCCAACTAGACTTTGTGCCACTGATCACTACTCTCTGGGCCTGGCCATTCAACCAGTTTTCAATCCACCTCACTGTCTGCTCATCTAGGCTGTAATTTAACAGCCTCTCCATGAGCATCATGTGAGAGACAGTGTCGGAAACCTTAATGAAGTCTAGGTAGAGAGTATCCACTGCTGTCCCTTCATCTATCAAGCCTGCCATTTCATTGTAGAAGGCTATCAAGTCAGACAAGCATGATTTCCCCTTTGTGAATCTATGCTGGTTATAGACTAGTAGTGCTGGCCATAGACTTATGGAATCAAAGAAAAAATAATGCTGGAACACATCTCTGGATGTTATCTGGTCTGATGTCTAGTTCAAAGCCAGATGAGCTTCAAAGTTGGATCAGGAAGTGTTGGCTGATGGCCTTGCTCATCTGTGTTTAGAAAATATTCAAGGATGGATCTATTGCAAGCCTTCCTGGAAAATACTCTAGTGCTTAGCCATTTTTATTGTGAAGAACTGGAATTTTGTTTATTACAATTTTTGACCATATTCTTATGTCCTCTTCTCTGCACCTCTGTGGCAAGTCTAGCCCCTTCGGTACCATAACCCTCTAGGCAGTAGAAGGCCATGATTAGGTCTTCCTTGAGTCTTCTTACATCCAGTCTAACCCAGTTCCCTCAATCTCTCCTCATATGAAATATGCTTCAGTTCCCTAATCATTTTATGTATTGGGGGGCCCATAACCAGAGACAGTGCTCTATATGAGAAGTCACAAGTACAAATTACTTTTGGTAATATAACTCTCTAAGTGGTAGGTTTTCATCACCAAAACAATGCTCTGCTGACTCATGACTGACTCACAGCCCACCAGGACATCCATGTTCTTTTTTACAGAGACTGATCATTAAATCAGCCTTTAGTCTATACTGTTGCAAGTTATTCTGTCTTACCTGCAGGACCTCAAATTTTTCTTTGCTTAGTCAAGAAAAGTGGAGGAAAATGAAAAATCTGAAGCAATGGGAAGGTATACTGAAAAATAAAGAAATGTTCAAAACAAGTAAAAGAGCAAATGAAGAGATAAGCTATTGAATATATAAGCTAATGAGAACAGAGGAAAAAAAAGAAAAACACCTGGGATGATTTCAGGAAAGGAAAACAAATATATGACTCTATTCTGTCTAGTATCTAGACTGTCTAGACTGTATTTCCTGTTCCTTTCAGGAACAGGAAAAAAAAAAAATTAGAAAAGAAGAAAGAAAACTAAAAAAGAGAAGTCACTTTCTTTCATATTATTCTTCTACTTGAAAGAAAGTGGTAGAAAATAGGAGAAGTAACAAACCATGGAGAAGTCATACTGCAAGAAAGGAAATGGCCAAAGTGAAAGAATGGACAAATATAATTAGGAGGAAAAAGAAAGGAAGAATTTTAGGAAAGGGTGGATTTGACATTCAGATTACAGACATAAGGTGGGTTTGACCTTTAAATTACTGAATTTATGTTTTAGTTATCTCTGCATTGTACTTAGTTCTAAGGGAAATTTAACATTTTAAAACACTTTGATCAATCCATCAAGATGAACTATTTATGTACCCAAAGAAAAACAACTGCCCTGTTAAAATTATATTTTTTTCTGAATTTGTACACTGTAACTACCAACAAGGAGCTAACGTAATGTTGATTGTGGATGTTTTTGAGAAAGTACTTTTTGAGATTTCTCAGAACAGTGGTTTAGATTTCAGTCAATATGGTCCTTATTAAATTACACTGCACACATGCTGAATCCTTTTTATCACGTTTAGTTTGTCCCAACATTGTGAACAAGACCAAAGCAAATGATATTTAGATTTCATATACACTTATGATATATATGATTTTTTATTTGCTTGGTTCTGCAAATGCAGAGATCAGGAATGCAGCTAGGTAAATTCCTTCCTTATATTTTTCTTCTCTTAATTCTTTAAATAAAACAGAACAAATAAACCCCAAACCTAAAAAAACCTTGGATGTTTGAAAGAAAATAACTATGTTAAGAGTACATTATGGTTAAACAATCTGGCATTTGCTGCAAGCAAGCTTATGAACCTGCCAGCCTTTAAGTTACAACCCAGCTTGAATTTACGTTACCTAGAAGCATTTCTCAGGCAATACAATACTAGTCCTATACTTTGGGGGTGGGTTATAATAAAGAATATACCCATGTAACATTATGTAATATTATGTTCCGTTCTGTCTAGTAGGGTCTATAAAAGTTACTTATTTGAAAGAACATTGCAACCATATTTAAATAACAGTATAGTCTCAAAGATTGAACAGTTCTGAAAACTTACTGGAAAATCCAAAGGTTGTCCAAGGTTACAACTAAATTAGTTTAGACTCAGTGCCTGAACTGAAGCTTTAAAAGTTCACACTGCATATACATCACTAGATAATTTCTTTTCTACTATTATATAAGTTAGTAATCAGACTAATAGAAGAATTACTCAATTTCATTTGTCTATCTTGGTTTCTTTAATTTAGATCCCAAGTCTTTCGTTTTGCACTCAGGGGAAAAAAAAGGGTGAGGAAAAAGAATAAGATGAGCAAATAAACAACCATGTTCTTCGCAGTCCCTCCTTACTTTCTTTTCTTTTTATCATTGTGGTGGGTGACCTTGACTGGCTGCCAGGTGCCCACCCAGCTGCTCTCTCACTCCTCACCCTCAACAGAACAATGGGAGAAAATAAGATGAAAAATCTTGTAGGTTTAAATAAAGAGAGGGAGATTGCCTACCATGTGGGAAAGACAGATTAAACTTGGGGAAAATTAATTTCATTTCTTGCCAATTAAAATTGTAGGATAATGAGAAACAAAGCCAAAAATAAAACAACACCTTCCCCCTACCCCTTCTCCAGGCTCAACCTCATTTCTTTGTTCCCAACCCTTTTACTTCCTCCCCCAGGGGCAGTGCAGGCAGGATGGGGAATGGGGGATTGGGGTCCCTCCATAACAGTTCTTCTCTGCTGGTCCTTCTTCCTGACACATTTCCCTTGCTCCAGCATGGGTCCTTCCCACAGGCTACAGTCCTTCAGGAAGTACTCAGCTGCTCCAGCATGTGGTCCTTCATGGGCTGCAGTGTGGATATCTGCTCCAGAGTGGTCCTCCAACATCTGCAGGGAAATAACTGCTCCACTTTGGTCCTCTCCAGGGACTGCAGAGGAATGTCTGCTCTGGTGCCTGGAGCACGTCCTCCCCCTCCTTATTCTCTGACCTTGGGGTCCACAGGGCTCTTTCTCCCACATTTCTGCTCCCCGCTTCCACTGCCCCTGGCCCTTCACTGCCACACCATGTTTTGCCCTTTCTGAAATACATTTTCCCTGGATGTGCCACTACCTCGGCTGCGGGGTGAGCCATGTCCAGTGGTGGGTGGGTTGGAGCTGGCTGGAACTGGCTGTGTCTGCCCTGCAGCCCGCAAATGCCAACACCTGGGAACCTGCACCCAATACAGTCAACATATTAAAGTGAAAAAAACACCCACAACCTTATTAAAGTCTAAGACTAGACAAACAAATAAGATAGGAAATTGGTACTATGATGGCAAAGTAGGACAAAATTTGGATTACAGACAAAATGAATCCCATTGACTTCTGCTGATTAATTTCTTCTATGGTTTTGCAATTGTGTTAAAATAGATACAATGCAATGATAGCCCCAGTAAAAGTATGCAGTTAAGATTCGAATTAATCAAAAATGGGAAAGGATAAGATTTGTTGCCTTTATCAATAGCTATTTAAATTTAAAACCTTAAAAAGAAAATTAATCACACAGATTCCTTACATAGTTTATGGGAAGCCCCCCCCCCAAACAACAGAAAGAAAACAAGTCAAAGATTGGATGACTCACCCCTCAAAGCTGACCTCTCTTGTTCTGTTGATTATGAGTGTGTTGGGTTTCTGTGGCAAGGTTTTGGTAGCGGGGGGGGGGGGAGGGTTACAGAGGCAGCTTCTGTGAGAAGCTGCTGGAAGCTTCCCCCATGTCCAACAGAGCCAATA
>JANZLQ010000008.1:25830339-25876452 GCA_026212715.1 Elanus axillaris
GGGGGGGAGGGTTACAGAGGCAGCTTCTGTGAGAAGCTGCTGGAAGCTTCCCCCATGTCCAACAGAGCCAATACCAGCCAGCTCCAAGATGGACTCACTACCAGCCAAGGCTGAACCAATGAGTGATAGTGGTAACGCCTCTGTGATAACATTTTAAGAAGGAAACAAAGTTGGGGAATGGGGGAGAAACAGCAGCCGGGGAGTGAGAACATGTAAAAGCAACAACCCTGCAGACCCCCAGGTCAGTGCAGAAGGAGGGGGAGGAGGTGCTCCAGGCACCGGAGCAGAGATTCCCTTGCAGCCCGTGGGGAAGACCATGGTGAGGCAGGCTGTCCCACTGCAGTCCATGGAGGTCCACGGGGGAGCAGATCTCCACCTGCAGCCCGTGGAGGACCCCACGCTGGAGCATGTGTGTCCCCGAAGGAGGCTGTGACCCCGTGGGAAGCCTGCGCTGGAGCAGGCTCCTGGCAGGACCTGTGGATCTGTGGAGAGAGGAGCCCACGGAGCAGGTTTTCTGCCAGGACTTATGACCCCATGGGAGACCCATGTTAGAGCAGTGCGCTCCTGAAGGACTGCACGCTGTGGAAGGGACCCACGCTGGAGCAGGGGAAGAGTGTGATGAGTTCTGCCCCTGAGGAGGATGAAGCGGCAGAGACAACCTGTGATGAACTGACCTCAACCTCCTTTCCCTGTCCCCCTCTGCTGCTGGAGGGGTAGGTAGAGAAGCCGGCAGTGAAGTTGTGCCCGGGAAGAAGGGAGGGGTGGAGGGAAGGTGTTGTTAGATCTGGTTTTATTTCTCATTACCCTACTCTGTTTTGATTTGTAATAAATTGAGTTAATTTTCCCCAAGCTGAGTCTGTTTTGCCCGTGACGGTGAGTAGTGAATGATGTCTCCTGTCCTTATCTTGACCCACAAGCCCTTTGTTATATTTTTTCTCTCCCCTGTCCAGCAAAGGAGGGGGAGTGATAGAACAGCTTTGGTGGGCACCTGGCGTCCAGCCATGGTCAACCCACCACAACAAGTAAGACCTTGATGAGCAAAGAGTCTTACTAAACGTTAGATGCCTAACTAACCTAAATTTCTATTCTGGTGCTGCTATTAATTGAGATTAATCGCAACTCAAAGGTCCAATTTCAACATCAGTGAATCTGAGTATTCATATTCTAATACACTTTATGATTTACCATGCTAAGATATGCTGTTCATCTTGTTCTATCCTTTCTTCTTTTTTTTTCCTTGTCTCTTTTTAGTTGTTTCATTCATTTTTGTTCAACTATAAAATATTTAATAAGTACTATCTTCCTCATAATTGATTGTGCTATTCTTACAACAAGGACATGTTAGTCCCTGATCAAGATTGTGGAGTCTCCCCAAGATACAAATAACAAATTTTACTAAATCTCTACACATAGAGTCTGACAAATATAAGCGGTAAGTACTCCTTTCATTTTTTTCATTAGCAAGAAAACAGCTTTTTCAGGTACTGCCCTGTATTTTTGTTGAGACTGAATGCTATTGTTGTAATTTTAAAAATTTATTTTTCACTATCATGACAAAAACATTACATTGTGTGTACAACACAACACAACTAAGGAAATTTTTTTTCTTGTGTCCAGCACAAAAGGATGATTTTAAGAAATGAAATTTCAGTCTTTCAAGGTCTTTAAAGATATTTAGTGAAGAATCCAACATTAGCATACCTGACTTGCTTATGACTTTAAATCTCATTACTTTAGACCTTGTGACTTTAGACTTTGTGACTTTAGTTAACTTCCTATAATAATATAAACTCTTACATTAATTGTTCTGGAGAACTCACTTGAAACTGAAAGAGATTCCAATGTCATTTCCTTTCATAACTTATCTTTTCATCAAAATGTTTGCTGGTTGATGTTTTTTAGGTTTTATTTTTTTTTTATGTTTTGTTGCGGGATACTTTTCTGCACAATCTAAGTTTGAGATTGTCCTGGTTTCAGCTGGATAGAGTTAAGTGTCTTCCTAGCAGCTGGTACAGTTCTGTGTTTTGAGTTCAGTATGAGAAGAATGTTGATAACACTCTGATGTTTTCAGTTGCTGCTAAGTAAAGTTTAGACTAAGTCAAAGATTTTTCAGCTTCTCATGCCCAGACAGTGAGAGGGCAGCCAGGGCACCTGACCCAAACTGGCCAATGAGGTATTCCATACCATGGGACATCACTTTCAGGAAATAACTGGGTGGCATGGGGGTGGGGATCGTGGCTCAGGTACTAATTGGATATTGATCAGCGGGTGGTGAGCAATTACTCTGTGCACCATTTGTACATTCCAATCATTTTACTATTACTGTTGTCATTTTATTAGTGTTATTTTTATCATTATTACTTTCTTCTTTTCTGTTCTATTAAACTGTTCTTATCTCAACCCACGAGTTTTACTTCTTTTCCCAATTTTCTCCCCCATCCCATTGGGGGGGGGAGGGGTGAGCGGCTGCATGGTGTTTAGTTGCTGGCTGGGCTTAAACCACTAACAGCGATCATGTAGAACGATATGTGTATGTTATGGTGAGAAGTCAGTCTACAAATTTGATAGATAGAATGTTTTCTTGAGTGCTGAACATTTGGGGTTTTTTTTCTATTACTTTGTGTACTGCAAACTGAATTTAATATCTGATGCATTGAACAGTACACAGATTCAGCACAGTTCCTTCAGTTGAAAGCTTTGGCAGAGCCTGCTTTAAAATGCATCCAATAACAAGCTTATATTATCTAACTTTATGCAATGTAGTTTTAGTATGTATATGCTTCTGATGTGATTCAGTCTATTGCTTTTTTTGTTAATTCTGTTTTGAAGGTGCTGAATGTTTTCTATAGGAAGTACCATAAAAAAATACCATGCCATTTTAGTTACTCTTCACCTGTATTAGTGAGAAAAGCAAGGCAATTTGATATAACCTGCCTCGAGATATTTCAGTGATTAAGGTAAAAAGCATTTATAAAGAAACTAAATGATATTTTTAAGTGAACAAAACTAGTTTTTCATAATAGCGTAAGAATTATGATTTCACAGGATGATCCTGCTACAGATGCCAAGAACTCGTATGGATTATTAAAACACAAATGAACTTTTAAAACTCTGTAATGATCTATACACTACAAAAATGTTTAAATGAAAATAGAATATTAAATTTAAAAGCATTACTTCATGAACATCAAAGATAAGGATGCAGCCAATTTAAGAGTTTATTACATCTGAAATAACTTACCAAGTAATTTAATTCTTAAAATCTGTAATGTGGGGAACTGCTCTTTGCAAAGCCCAGGCAAGATTAAATGAGTGAATAAGGACTCTACATGATCTTCTCCACCCCACCTGGAGATGTACTGTAAGCCCAGGTTGTTAACAAGAATAGAGTTTATCCCTAGTAGTTTCCTCATTTGTATAAGCAGTTAGGAAGTAGATGAGATGAGAAATGAGTCAAGCCCTACTACAAAAGGGGTAGTAACTTGTTATTACTAAAGGTCAGCAGAAAAATTACACTTACTGTTGATCCCATCATTGCTTTATTCTATACACTAGAGATGCTTAAATGACCTCATCACTTAGAATCTAAAAATAGGACTCAGCACCTAAAAGGTTTTAAATGAGGATTTTGTCATGCAAGGTATATTTAAAATGCATGAAGAACTAATGATGATCTTGAGTGAGATCAGTTGCCCACATATTAGGTGTCTAATGCCATTCAAGTTGTCATAGAGATGGTGACCTGGCCACAGGAGTGGCAGATATGACAGAAGATCTACAGGAGGCCCATCTGGTATGACAGACAGAAGCCTAGAACATCCGAAATAGCACTAGACTCCAATTTCAGGCAACTAAATGCTAATTGTAGTCAATAGAGCCAGTGGTGTCTGTCCAGTTCCTCCTAATATTGACAATTATATATGGCAGCTCATTGAGTGTCATTATCTGTAAGACTGATTCTACAAGAAGGGCCAGAAGGAGGATCCAGGGAACTACAGGCTTGTCAGTCTGACCTCAATGCTGGGAAGGATATGGAACAGATAGTTTTGAGTGCTATCACATGGCACACACAGAAGAACCAAGTGATCAGGCCCAATCAGCATGGGTTTATGAAAGGTAGGTTCTGCTTGAGTAACCTGATTTCCTTTTATGACCAGGTAACACCCTTAGTGAATGAGGTAAAGGCTGTGGATGTTGCCTACCTAGAGTTCAGTAAAGCCTTTGACACTATTTCCCACAGCATTCTGCTGGAGAAACTGGCTGCTCATGGCTTGGATGGGTAACAAACTGACCGGATGACCGAGACCAAAGAGTTGTGGTGAATGGACTTAAATCCAGCTGGTGGCCACAAGTGGTGTCCCCTAGGCCTCAGTATTGAGGCAAATTCTGTTTAATATCTTTATCAATGATCTGGATGAGGAGATCGAGTGCACCCTCAGTAAGTCTGCAGATGACACCAAGCTAGGAGGGTGGCTTGATCTGCTCAAGAGTAGGAAGGCTCTACAGAGGGATCTGGACACACTGTGTTGCTGGGCCAAGGTCAACTGTAAAAATAAAAGGTTCAACAAGGCCAAGTCCAGGCCAGGTCCTGCACTTGGGTGACAACAACCCCATGCAGCACCACAGGCTTGGGGAAGAGTGGCTGGAAAGCTGCCTGGGGGAAAAGGACCCTGGGGGTGTTAGTTGACACCTGGCTGAATGTGAAATGGCAGTGTGCCCAGGTGGCCAAGAAGGCCAATGGCATCCTGGCTTGTATCAGAAATAGTGTGGCCAGCAGGACTAGGGAAGGGAGCATCCTCCTGTACTCAGCACTGGTGAGGCCACACCTCAAATCCTGTATTCAGATTTGAACCCCTCACTATAAAAATGACATTGAGGTGCTGGATCCTGTCCAAAGAAGAAGAACAAAGCTGGTGAAGGGTCTAGAGAGCAAGTCCTCTGAGGAGCAGCTGAGAGAAATAGGGTTGTTTAGTCTGGAGAAAAGGAGGCTGAGGGGAGACCTTATCACTCTTTACAACTACCTGAAAGGAGGTTGTAGAGAGGTGGGGTCAGTCTCTTCTCCCAAGTAACAAGCAATAGGACAATGGGAAATGGCCTCAGGTTGTGCCAGGGGAGGTTTAGATTGGATATTAGGAAACAATTCTTCATGGAAAGGGTTATGAAGCATTGGCACAGGCTGCCCAGGGAAGTGGCTGAGTCACCATCCCTGGAGGCATTTAAAGTACATGTAGACAGACATGGTTTAGTGATTGACTCAGCAGTGTCAGGTTTAATGGTCTGACTCAATGATATTAATGGTCCTTTCCAACCTAAATGATTTTATGATTCTACGATTCTGTTGCAATTTGAAAATTAAGATCATTTTGAAATCAATTTCATATCAGAGGTGTCATGCTCCATGTGGATGGCTCAGGTACTTTAAGAGTCTCAGTTAAAAAAACCTTTTTAGCCCACTGAATCTAAAACAAGAATCTCCTATTTTTTCCTCCTCAAAGAAGTTAAAAGAACTTACATCTGCACTCTGGTAGCACCACATAAAACTGGACATCTGGTGCCAGTATGGGACCATTTGTGTAATATCAGCACTAGTGGGTGGATAGAGTAAGTTCCAGTGCCTCAATCAGTGTGAATTCTTACCTCTTCACAACTAGTGACAAGAGAAAAAGAAAAGAGAAATAAAATGTGGTAATAAAAGGAAAATGTGCCAACCTCTAAAGACAAACAAACAAACAAACAAGGAAAAACAAATTAAGTAGAAGAAAGGAGTGATGAAAAGGCACATCAATCACTACTTTCTTTCTACCAAGTTCATATATCTTCTAATAGTACCAGTTTCATCAAAGCCATATCCAAATTATTGAAAAACATTAGAAGGATCACTGTTGCTTATGTTTCTCTGATAAAATCTCCAGGTTTTTTATTTCCTTGAATGAGAATTTGGAAATAACTTGTTTTGGCACAGAATGAAGTCAAATGAAGATAGTATAAGCACTGAGCGTGAAATACTGGTCTGGAAAATATTTTAACTTAGTAGGAGCTATCACGAATTCAGTGATCCCCCAAATTGACAAAGGTCTGGATAACCATAAGGAAATGTTAACGCTCTGCATACCAAATATGCACATTCATGCATGCACCACAGTTACAAAATGTGCCAATATGACATTTGCTTTCGGGAGAGAGGGATGGGCTAATAAGCTTAATTGTATTAGATAGGATGCCAAACCACAGATAGGATTTTGCTTTATTGAGTGGATTCATATCTATATGACTTTTCATGATTTTTCCCCATTTAATATTTATCATTTACTTTAATTGTACATAGCTATTTATTTTTAATTTGTTCTAATAAACCCCTTTATAAGATGTATGTAATTCATACTGTTGGAATTTGAAACAAAAAGCTGATACTTGTTTTTGTTTCCAAGCCATTCCTACTTTCTCTGTGTACGTGTTTTACTCTGGCTTATACCTTGTCACAGTCTCCTGTTGGGTTGCAATTAATTTGGCAGAAGTTAAACCCCCTTGCTTTCCAACCGACCTCAGACAAGCCTGGGTGTCTGGAGGCAGCTGGGCTTAACTCCTGAGTGATGTCCGATCCCACAGGTTATCATGATCAGGTTTCGTGTATTCTTGGGAACAGAATTAAGACTCAAATGAGTCAAGTGCTAAATTACTTTATTTTATCACAAGCAACCAACAATGTGAGGATGACGACAGAAGAGAAAGACTGAGAGAGAGAAGTTACAATAGTCACCACCACCATGAGTCCACCATGTCCCAGGAGTCCGCTTGGAACAATGTTTCACCCGATGTTCTCCTGGGTCCCATGGGGGAGAATGGTGTTCTTCTGCTCCCCCCCGTGGGGTAGAACAATGTTCTTCTGCTGCCCCCCGTGGGAAAGAATGGTGTTCTTCTGCTCCCACTGCCTCATCTCTGCTGGTCTTGCCTTTTTGTATCCAGGACTCTCCCTTCGGTGATGTGGCACATGCCCAGTACCACCATCCTTGCAGGGTCCTGGAAAGTTCGGGAGGATCCAAGCTCCCCCCTCCACATCTCGCGTCTGAACTTAGGTTTGTGGGTTTAGCTGTCAGCAATGTTGAGGCAGATTTTACAACACCTTACAGCAACAATGTTGAGGCAGATTTTGCAATACCTTACATACCTTTGAAGTGACTGTCATGTAAAGAAAGATATGACATGATACGTGTAATTAGCAAAATGAAATTAACACAGTTTAATGCTGACTACATTGTCTTTATGTAATGTTTAGATGCGTATGAACTTGTTTTTCAAGATGCATTAAATTCCAGCTGCTTTTAGACATTGTTTCAACTAAAATATATTATGATTGATACATATTTTTCACTCTTTAATGCTTCATCTACCGTTTTGCCACTGTTTGATGTTTTTTTTTGTAAAATAAAAAATTAGTGCAGTTAAAAGTTTAACTTACATGTTTTTGTCATATGTTACTAATTTCAAAAATCTACTTTTATTTATATGAAGATGAAAATTACTATATTTTCTTGTGGGGAAAACATTTTCTAATTGCTCTGTTTAGAATCATAGAATCATAGAATAGTCTGAGTTGTAATGGGGCATCTACCACCTCTCTGAGCAACCTGTTACAGTGTTTCACCATCGTTGTAAAAAATGTCTTCCTTGTATCTAGTCTGATTTCACACTCTTTTAGTTTAAAACCATTACCCCTTGCCTATCGCAACAGGCCCTACTAAAATCTCTCACCTCCCTCAACCTGCTGGCCTCCTTTCTTTTTATACAACCCAGGATACAGTGGGCTTTCTGGGCTGTGTGTGCACATCATTGGCTCATGTCCAGTTTTTTATTGAAACTTTTCATCCCCCAAGTCCTTCTCCTCAGGGCTGCTCTCAACCTCTTCATCCCCCAGCCTATATTGCTACCAGGAGTTGCCCCAACCCAGATACAGGACCTTGCACTTGGCCTTGTTGAACATCATGAAGTTCACATGGGCCCATTTCTTCAGCGTGTCCAGGTCTGTCTGGATGGCATGACTTCCCTCAGGCATGTCAACCATACTGCTCAGCTTGGTGTTTGCAAATTTGCTGAGGGTGGACTCAATCCCAGCGTCTATGTCCTTGATGAAAATGTTAAAAAGTACCAGTCCCAATACAGACTGATGTGTCCCCTGGGACATCACTCCACTCATCAATGATCTCCATCTGGACATTGAACCATTGACTCTCTGGATGTGACCATCCGACTAATTCCTCATCCACCAAACAATCCATCCAGGAAATCCCTATCTCTCCAATTTAGAGAGAAGGATGTTGTGGGGTAGGTACCATGTTAAAGGCCTTAACAGAAGTCCAGCTAGACAACATCCATAGCTCTTCCCTTGTCCACTGAGGTAGTCACTCCATCATAGAAGGCCACTAGGCTGCTCAGGCAGGACTTGCCCTTGGTGAAGCCATGCTGGCTGTGTTGAATCACCTCCTTGTTCTCCATTTGCCTTAGCATAGCTTCTAGAAGGATCTGTTCCAAGATCTTCCCAGCCACAGAGGTGAGGCTGACAAGTTGGTAGTTCCCAGGGTCCTCCTTTCTACCCTTTTTAAAAATATGTGCAATGTTTCTTCTTTTTCCAGTCACCAGGGACTTCACTTGACTGCCATGATTTTTCAAATGTCATTAAGAGTGGCTTGGCAACTACATCAGCCAATTCCTTCAAGATTCTGGGATGCATCTCGTCAGGTCCCATAGACTTAGGTGGTCATGAACCTGATCCTCTCTTACAGTGGGAAGGACTTTGCCCTCCCAGTCCCTGCCTTGCAGTCCATCCACTCAAGAGGTGTGGGAAGACAGATTGCCAGTAAGGACCAAGGCAAAAAAGTTGTTGACTACTCCAGCCTTCTCCTCACCTGTTGTTACCAGTTTGCTAGTTGTGTTCATTGTTGGGGTACACTTTCTTTGAGCTTCCTGTTCTGGCTGGCATAGCTGTAGAAGCCTTTCTTATTCTTCTTTGTGATCCCTTGCCAAGTTCAGCTCCATCTTTGCCTTGCTCTTCCTGATCCCATTCCTACACCAGCGGGCAACATCCCTATGCTCTTCCCAGGATACCGGATTTGAAATAGATAAGTTACCTATTTAAAACAGATTTCCTGTAATGACAATATTTGTGATATTTTAAGTAAAGAAACAAGGATTTAGAAAAGTGAATATATGACTACAGGAAGGGTAACTAAAATAGAGGCACAACAGAGTTTTTCTAAAGCCACTATTATGCTACCTAGACCTAGCCCTTAAATAAGTGTTGCCAGTGTATTGGGTGTCAGTGTCAAGGCATTGGCAGCAAGGGTAGTCTTTGTGAGAAGAGGCCAGAGGTTGCTCGCTGGAACGGGACACAGCTGGTTCTGGCCAGTTCCAGCCAGTTTCAAAGGACACACTGCATAACACTTGTGATATCAACAGCCAAGCACCTCAAGGAAAATATACTTAAAAAAGGGCAAAACACTGCATGACAGTGAGGAGTGAGGAGAAAAAAGTGTGAGAAACATTCCTGTGGACACCAACCAAGGTTGGAAAAGGAGAGCGAGGAAGTGCTCCAGGCACCAGAGCACAGATTCTTCTGCAGCCCATGGAGGAGACCATGATAGAGCAGGTATCCATACTGCAGCCTGTGGAGGACACTGCACCGATGAAATGGAAAAGTATAAGGAGGAAGAAGCAACAGAGACAACTGCTATGGGTTGACCACAGCTTCTGTTCTCCATTCCTGTATGCTACTCATCGGGGAGGAAGTATAGGCATTAGTAAAGAACGATTGAAATTGGGTCTAGAAAAGGGGTGAGGGTAAGATGTTTTATTTTTTTCTTTGTTTCTCACTATCCAAATGTACTTTAAGTGATGATAAATTAAATCATTTTTCCCTAAGTTGAGTCTCTTTTGCCCATGAAAGTAAATGGTAGACAATCTCTATGTCTTTATCTTGACTCACAGGTGTCTTCATTTATTTTCTTCCACTGTCCTGTTGAGGAGGAGGAGGTGAGAAGAGTGGCTGGGTGTGTGTCTGGCAGCCAGCCGAGGTCAACCCACAACAGCAGGTTTCAGTATTCAAGTCATATATTTCCAATAGTCTATACACATATATTTTACAAGCTAGAAATATTTTGGTTTTCTTGCTTTTAGTTACTTGAAACATTGTGTATTATCATTATACAATCATAATTACTTTATTTGGTATCTAGTGATTTAGCAACAACAGTTTTTGACATATGGTCTTTGTTTTGGTTAGGTTTGGGGTGTTTTTTGTTTGTTTTGGTTTGTTTGTTTATTTGTTTGTTTTAAGTTTCAACAAGTTCTACAAAATATGCTAAAAACTTCCATGCTTTAAAGACAAATATGATCTAACTGGGTTATTTGAGACTAAACGTAAGTGAAAACTGAGATACACAAATGTGAGGAGAGAGTTTGTATTTCACAGAAAAGAAAAAAGCCTAGTACATCACGTCTCCCAACTTTGCATGTCATTCAAAAGAATTTAAGATTAAAGATCAGTGTACTGGCACATATCCTGTAATACCTTGTCACTGGTAATGGTCAATACATTTCAGAAAGAAAGTACCTGGAACACTTGGAACAAATACAGGATAAAGTTCCCTTTGGAAAGTCTTTATTTAGCATATCTATCCTCTTTAACATGGTTATTCAAAAATCCTGCAAACACATTAGCATAGTTGCATCAGAAAGGCAGAAATGTGAATAGATATTAATGGACTATCATAGTTTTTTATGACAAGACAGGAAATTATTCTTTATGAGAGACTACATTCATGGCACAATCATATGCTTAGCTTTATAATACAGTTGCCAAAGCAATTTCTTTCTCTATTATTCCAAGGTCCTTTATGATCTAGTGTATAAGTGTGTGAAGACATTTCATTCACTCCTCTTTCCTCCCCATATAAAACATATTTAAAAAAAAAAGAACTTTTAGATATTGGAAGAGTGAATCTTTTTCACTTTTTGCACTTTATTTCCATTAACAATTCCTTTTTCTTTTAAGATCATGTACTTTCTCCCTTTTGCCTGAAAATACTAGGAAGATAACAAAGAAGATGGTGAAACCTGGTATAGGCAAAGTATTTCACAACTCGTTAAAGTGGAACACACTGAAAGTACAAAATATGCACTAAAACAAGAAAATTGTGCCTTAAAAATAAGTCTGCTAGAAAACAGCTCTTAAATTTCATATGAAAACAGATCTATAAAACGTTCTTCCTTTTAGATGATTCATCGCTTCTAGGGTTAGGTATTATGGGCAAGTTAAACACTTCCATTTTGAATTTTTAGATTTCATTAGTTAAAAGCATAGTATGCAATATATTTGGATATTATTTTTATAAGTTTCCAATTACTCAAAACTTATTATTTGATTTAGCTGAAGACCTTAGCATATTTTGAGCCAGAAGAAGTGTGCAACACATAGTTATCAAGGTAAACAAGCAAGTAGTGGAATCAATATCTGCTGCATTCTAAGTGGTTTGGTATTATCAGAATGGCTCTGAAATGCCATATGAATGAGCATGCATTTGAAAAGGGGAAAACGAAGATATTTTTAAAGAGAAGAAAACGGACAAGAAAAATAATTGTAATAGGACAACTTCTTTATGACAGAAGAATAAAATAAGTAGGAAAAAAGCTATGGGGAGAGATATTGAAAGAGAGACAGAGAGCAAGAGACTGAGTATGAAATCTAACAGATTCTTGCTGTGAAACAAAAATGCTGTCCTCTGAATAGTTCACAGGTAAGTCTTTATAAAGTCTTGGTTGAGCAATGTACTTATTTTGCACACCATCTAATTTGTTGTGATGAGCAAGAGAAGTAGTGTGAGAAAAATGAAATTGAATATGCATCATAATATCAAACAAAGAAGATATCAATGTTTACATTAGTGAAGGAGGAAATCTAAGTCACAAATGACTGATTTCTGTCTTCCAGAGGTCAGAGAGCAAAAAGGTAGTAGTTATCTGAACATCTCCATTTGTGATATTGTGATATAACATGAAATCAGAATAATCTTTTTCATATTTTAGTCTATAAATGGATTATGAAGATTGTTTTTTTGATGCTTTGTATTACCATTATTTTTTTTAGTATCAAATCACCCATTTTTCCTTTGTTTATACAGGTAACAATGCAACTGCAGTTCTGAAGGGAAAGGAACTTTAGGAAATACAAAATAGTTAAAAATTGTTAAGACTTGTGCAGATTTGAATTTACTACAAAGAAAGTATAAAGAAGTCCAGAATGTAATAGCTGAAACTTACATAATCCTGAGTGGCCACAGTACAAATTTGAATTAAAAAATGCAACCTACTAGAGTTTTTGTGTGTATGCATGTATTGACACAGAAATTAAGGTAAATTCTAAATGCTCTGTCTAACTTTATGAAGATCATGTTACACATCTCTTAGCAGTTACTGTCATTGGCAGCATCAACATACTTTTTCAAGGCTGGAGAATTCAGGAAAGAGATAATCCTGTCTGGATGTCCTTGGTCCTTTCTTATAGAAAAAATGCATGCTATAATAAGTGTTTGTTTTATCTATACTTTAAAACCCCCACAACATTGTATTTTTACATAAGGACTTTTTTTCTAAGCATTGATTTTAAGTAACACTTCTTTTATGGTCCTTATCTCTTGGAAGGGAAAAACAAAGCAAAAGAGCACTTAAAGTTTAGTCCTGGAACATAGCCTTTGCAAGACAAGAGAGAGTGATGAATAGACCATTCTATATCCTATTCTCTCTGAATTAGTACCTTAAACCTTATTTTTAGCAAAAACATATATTTCTATATGACATGATTATTTATCAGGTGAGCTGGCTTGTTTTGACAAAAACTTCACATTTTCTGCAAAAAAACACTAGTGAAGTATTAGGCGACCTGAATCTCTCAGGCACAGAAAGCTGTTCCCTTGAGGTTGATTATTTGGCTTCCTGAATATGTCATTCTAAAGTACAGCAGATACATCTTCCAGATTCAATTATGGAGAGGCGACACCATCACTTCCTTTTAATGCAACAGTTTATCTTGTATTGTGACCATCAGGAAAGACAATCCTAATGAACAAAATGTCAAGCATATGGGGGTAGGGAAGATAGCTGAAATGGCTCATCAGGTCAAGATATGAAGCAATCCAGCCCAGGAAAATTAACCAGCAAGTGATTATTGTTTGCAAAGACTGGGCTCATCTGTGCATACATTAAATTTATCGTTTTAATTTACTTTTAAGTAAAAATATAACTTCTTGGGTTGTAATGCATCACTTTAATAAATCTGTCATGATTGTGTGTTCATCATATACAACAGAAGTAATGCTACAGTCTAGGGAAAACCCAGCTAAATCAATGTTTAATATTTGTAATGTACATAAAATATATATGCAATCATATTTTAGTATTTGGTCATAGCATTTGCCTTAAGTGAAGGTATAAAAAAATTACTGCATCTTTTCCACACATTATATTATAGTAACATGTGTGACTGTGTAAGGGCATATGATATATGAAGTGGTTAATATTCAATAAATTCATGATTGGTGCTTACATAACAGGACTAAAGTGGCTGGAATCTAACTTTTTGAGAAGGAATTAGCCATCATAATCTGAAATTAAGGTAGCATTTATAAGCCTTATTGTCCTCTGATATGCTGTGAGAACTGGAGGTAGTAAATTTAAAAAAAAAAACAAAACAGAACAGGCAGTACTCAGAGGCACTAGGAACAAATATTGTATTGCACTGCCTATACAGCTTTATGCAGCAATTAAGTGTGGCAATAATTTTTTTTCTACAGACAACATCTGTAAACTTTTATAAATGTTCTTGCTCTGTAGTGAGGTAAAACAAAGACCTTTAGAAGTATCTTACAACAAACAAAACACTAGACTAGTCAACTGACTTAAAACTTTTCCTGAGTCTCTTGTCCTAAGTTTTAGCACTAAATTTCTCATTTTTGACAAAGGAAAAAGATCAAATAATCCATCCTCTGGTAGTACTTCTTTTCTGAAGGGTAGGAGGAGAGGGAGGGGAAGAGCTCAGGCTTATTCTCTCCAGAAGAAAGTATTCCCCCTTGTGTTAATGTGGAGTAAATACACTGCTATAGCTTTATCTTGAATTTTCAAGACTCATGACTGAGTCCAACCACCAGAGTATAAAGCAGATTTGTCATTTTGCAAGCCGATGGGCACAAGTATTTACAAAGAAATGTGACTGAAAAGATGTCTTCCCCCCCCTCCCCATAGGTTGGAATTCAAATCAGGGTCAAAGAAATAAAAATATCCAGGTTTCATTTTGATTTCTGTGAAGAACCTTGAAACTTGGACTTTACTCAGGTATTTAGTAAACTGATTTCAGGTCTCCTCAGCTACTGGATTTTGAGTCAAAATGGGCTGAATTTTTTTGGAGTTTTTTGTTATTTTAATTAACAGTTATATCTTGAAGCTGAAATGACAAAAGCCACTGAAATTTCACTGAGATACCAGTGCTCCTGTGAGTAAATCTTCCTGTCACCATTTCCTGCATAAAACTTTAAAGTAATTCAAGCATCACATTGAAGCACAGAAAGCTGATCTAGATGGAAGTGGTAGGGAACACTGTTTCCCACAGAATGTTTCCTACTAACTCAGATTGTGACGGAAGCATCTAGTCAGGGATTATCATACTCTCAAGAACTTTTATTTTCTATCCATGCCTTCATCTTGGAACTTTGGGGAAATTATATATGTAATGAGGGTTTCTAACATCTATGTATTTGCCAAAATTACTGCCGATTGAAGGGAACGAATGAAAAATTCCAGTCATGTTCCCATGGTGCTTGGCTTTAACTGAATCCTTGTAAGAGACTAGGTGTGATCATTAATTATACTGCTTAAAATATGTTTAATGTTCATTTTCAAAGTTCTTGGGGATTGAAGAAGTAACAGCCTCTAAAGCTTGTAAATTTTCTTTCTCATGACTTTCTCCAGAACTGTACAAATTATGAATTTTAAAAATACTGCACTACTATAGAAAAGACAATGAAGTTAAAAAAAAAAAATAAAAACAATCAAGAAGCTTGTGGAAAGAATAGCATGCTACTGATATTTTATCACATTTTTTTCTGCTTTGAATGATGTTATAAATGCAGCAGAAGAATTTTCTGAAGTTTGTATGCTACTTATTCGGTTGCCATGCCTGGAATGAACAATGCTTTATTCTTCTATTGTATTTTACTCCTTTCATTGTTCACATCTAGACAATAAACACATCATTACTATTACAATCCAAGCTGGGAAATGGGTAAGTCAGAAATTGAAAAATCTTTGATGTCCATTATTCTGTAAAATATGTAACGTTGTTAAGAAAGATGTGTCTGAAGTACCTTGATTCAATTTGTGCATAGGAAGTCAGAGACAGAGCTATCATTATGATGCCTAAGGGATGGTCATGTTGGAAGTGCACAGCCTGATTTACAGCTGAAGGCCATCACACATCTGGACTTACAGGACTTTCAGAATGGAATGATGGAGTGCGTTTCAGGCTGCAAACACTGCAGTAAGGACAGTTCTTTTCTGATAAAAACTGAATAAAAGGTTTTAAATTTATGGTGCCACCTGTTCTCTTTCTCTCTCATTCTCTCTAATTTTCCCCTCCTCCATTTTTCCTCCTTCGTCCTAGCAAAAATAAATACAGGGTAATTTTTTAATAGAAAAAAAAGAAAAGAAAAAAAAACCCACATAAATTTAAATTCAGGTGGAATCCTCAATATTTGGACCTGATGTCACTCCTATACCATACAGGTTTAATTTTTTTCTTTTTTATTCTTTCTTTTTTTTTTTTAACAGAACCCACTGCAGATCTTGGATAATTAAACACTGTCATTGGTTAAGTAATTGCAAATCATTAGAGGCAGTTTGAAAAGAAAGCAGGAGAGCTCCAGTGTGTTTTGTTGTCTTTTTCAGGAGCATTATATTTCAGGAGCTTATATATTGTGTATGCGCACAACACAAGCATCTTTCATGGTCCTTTTCTTCTCATAAATACTAAATAGAATTTGCTATGAAGAGAGGGTAATTATTACACAAGTCAATACATGCAAATTCCCATTCCAAATGTTATAAGGTATGTGTTTTTTCTTCCTTTGAGGTAACCTACATTTTTAATATCTTGAAATGTTCTTGCAACTTGATATAAGTATTCTAATAAAACATAACACCAGATGAAAAGCTTACGAAACAGTATAGATGAAGCAATATGGTTTTGGGGTTTGTTTTGGTTTGTTTCGTTTTTCCTAGCTTCTTCTTCTTTCAAGGACAGTTTATCAGAACTATATCTGTTTTTATGTATTAGTGAAAATTTAAAAGATTATAATCTTCCTTAGGTTTTTTGCTCATATAACTACAGTACAGAGAATACTGATAGTCATTATCTGCTACTTAGGTTAGTACTGCAGAGGGAGGTATGAGTGATATTTTTCATAAGAAAGGTGACTGATTATGCAGCTTCTTCCATCAGCACAATCATTGGACATCCCATTTTTTGTGCATGCATTTTTTAAATATGTATGAACTTTTATATACATCAGTAGGCAAACATTTACTTGTGCTACCACTTCAGTGAATGTATTTTGGTAAACTTTGTGGAGACCAGAATCAGGTAAAGAAAAGACACTGTGAAAATCAAAATCCTAGAGTAAAGCTTTCCAGCTCTGCCCATAAAATTTTCAATATGTGTATGGATAGTTTCGCTTTTAGTTAGTAGAAAGAGCTTCACAATAGCAGGTCCAAAATACACTGTTACCATTAATGTCTTTTACTGCAGCAAACCTTCTATGTAGCTGTCAAATTTTGACAAGGGGGATTATTGTGTTTGATAGGAAACTATGAAGGTTTATATATTAATGGGGTAATATTCACACAAATTAATTACTTGAGAAAACATATTGTTGAGATTTTATTCCTGTATGTTCGTATAAACAAGAGGGGAAAAAACCCAACCCAACCCAACCCAACCCAAAAAACCCAAACCACTCAAAACAAGAAAAGTTGTATATTATCCCTTCTGCTGAATTAATTAAAAATTAAAACAAAGTGGGAGTTTTGGAAGACCATTAAGCTTCTGTCATCATAAATACGTATTCAGTATTCTGTGTGGAACAATGCAGTACTGGGCAGTAAACTGATGCACTGCATACAAAGTTGAAGCTGATACAATAAAACATTATTGAGTGTGTATATGCACACTTAGCAATCTTCATGCATGAAAAAGCTTTACAAAGTGTGCGTGAGCATGAGGTTTTCCAAATATCTCCAAACTGAGTTTTCCCAAACTTTTTTAATATTACTCCCCCCTCCTTTTTCTGTTATTTTTCTTTCCTTTTTTCTTCTTTTTCCCTTGGGCAAAATACTCTCTTCCATGCTTCCTACTAGCCTCTAACAAATTAAATTTTAAGCAATGCTTTAAAATATGTATTTGAAATATTGATGTATTTCTATAACAGGAAACATTTTTTTTCTATTCAAACTCTGAAAGCAGGCTTCAATCAAGAACACATCATAGCTCCTATCCTCAGAATCAAACTGATACTAATCTCCCTTGAAGAAACTGTTCCTTACTTAGAGGAAAACATGGCTGTTTAACAGCTTTTGCCTGCTACTAACACTACACCGTTTGCACATCTTCAGAATGAGAAGGCAAAAGACTTGTCTGAGTCACGCTTAACTCTAAGTTTCCTTGTAAATGGTTAAATATATAAAATCATAGGAAAATACTAAAAATGATAACATTTTTCTTCTTTCCCTTTCAAATATAAGTTTTTTAAATAATAATTTAATCTAAAGGTTAGCTACCATAATACTGCGAATATACTTGATTTTTAATTTGCAAACAGATAGTTAGTTTTGCTGACAAGAAAACACAGACATATTTCCAAAGCAAGAATCACTACTCCCTATAAGAGATATCTAAGAGCAAATGTACCTCATACACCTGAAGGCTTTGTAAAAGGGAGCCAAAACTATCTTATAAGAAAAAAATATACTAAATAGTCAAGGCTTATGCATTACAAATACAAGACAGCAGTCCTAGTTTTCATTTACATAAGCATATTTATTTGATACTCTTTCATTGCATCTAGCTTTATAGAAAATGACAAGCTTCTTTTATTTCCTTAGTTTGGTAGAGGAATGTCATGATATGAAATCATAACTGCATCTACCTGTATCAAGTAAGTAATGAATTTTGGCTGAACTGAAATACTTGACATTATGAGGTTTATATCTTCAAAAGTATTTCAGTCTACATTTTTCTATTAATGCCGTCTTGGAAGTCATGCTTATTTAATCAAAAAAGACCCATCCCCTCTTCTTATAGCACTCTAAACAAATATTTTTCTCATTTTGTGACATTCCTGAGTCATGTAAACAATATCAGAAATAAAAAGATCACCTTTAATGTTTTTTTTGTTTATTTTTTTCCACATAGTTTCCATCATTCTCCAATTTAGTTCTTTAAATTCTTTAAGACAAATTTCAACTTTCTTATTTATAGTAATAAAATGGTCAGTACCAAGGAGAAGATTTTCATACCACTCATGACAGAAGACATTTCGTATTACCACATCTTCTCTTAGACCAATTAACTACCCAATTAAAGAATGTGTGAACATGCTATCCTCCAATCTAATGATAGACAGATAAAGTAGAAATGTGCTGATACACTCAGAGTTATCTTCTACACATCAGTGCAGGAAATTAAAGATAAAACACTTGATTACACAGACATGCACATGGTTAAGATATTGAATATGGCACAGTCATTAAAAGAAATGCCATATGGAGACCCATATGGCTCCATAGACAAGTACTAACAGATTTAAGAATTGCTCTGCTTAAAAAAATGAAAAAGAGAAGCATTTTCCCTAGTAAAGAACCACCTCACAGAAAATGCAAGGAAAAGGAAGGGAAGGAAAGGAAAGGCAAGGAAAGAGAAAAGGAAAAAAGGAAAGGAAAAAAGGAAAGGAAATGCTACTGGTAAATAATCACTTGTCAAAATTTCCCACATATTCTACAAATAATTTACTGTAATTCATGTTTGCTTAGTCACTTAAGACTTCTTCAGAACTTCTGACTATACTCAAAGGAATTGAGAAAACAAAGAAAAACAGACCTTTTCTAGAATATAAAGAGATTACTAGATTCCTGAGAACTCTTTTCTTGTATCACAGCCACACACTGATTTTTTGTACTGTTGGAGGCAAGTTACTACTTATAACAGTAGTGTCCATCATCTAGAAAGAGTATGTTTGAAGCAGTCATTTTGGATGGTATTAATCTCTGCTAACACTAGTATTGATATCTGAGCTAAAACCCCAGCATCTTTTCTATAGTCAATGACAGAAATAAACACTTTCAGAAGCTTACACAAGAACTATCCTTAGAAATTACATCTGTTTTGGAGGAAAGTAGTGATTTTATTCTACAACAGTATATAAAAGCAAGCTAACATTTATATGTTTAATTAGAGGAACAGGATCTGGGATTAAAATGACACATTATTTGACAGTATAAACAGCATACCAACTCAGCTAAATTTAGGTTTTTACAGCAATAAAATAACACAGAAAAAGGTGAATTTTACCCCTTAGATTTCCTTTTGTCTCACCAACTTTTTGTCTAGTCTTTGATATAAGAGTGAAAACCTGTGGAAATCATCTGGTTCATTTTGTTCAGGGCAAGCTACAAGGGATTGCCATAAAACTGACCAGTCATCCCAGGCAATTGCTACAGAGAAGCACTGAGACATTCAGGGAGAGGTTGCTATCTGTAAATTGCTCCTGAATCCCACCACTGTCATCAGCCCAGTAGGATGTACCTTCTATCTCCAGACTCTGTGAAGATTTTGGTATGCCTACAGTTCCTCCCTCATCATTTGTCATGTATATTAAATTATGAAACCATAGAATAATTTAGGTTGGAAGGGACCATAAGCCACCTGATCAAATCAAGGAAAACTCCTACTCTAAATTAAGTTTTTCCAGTCATCATCCAGCAGAGTTCCAAAAATCTTTGAGCAAGGAGCCTTCAGAAGCTCTGGGGGAATTTGTCCCAGCGTCTGACCACCTTGTGTTTTTGCTGTTGCTGTTGTTTTCTTAATAGCAAGAGGAAATTTTCCTTCATGCAACTTGCATTCATTCTCCTCATCCTTTTGCTGTGCATCATTGAGAAAAACCTGGTTAGATCTTTTCTGTAAACACACACTTAATAGTCGAAAACAATGTTAAGTTGACCCTTAGCCATCTGTTCTCTGAACTGAACAAAGCCTGCTCACTCAGCCTTACCTTGTTAACACTGTGCACTCCAGCCACGTCACAATCTGGTGGCTCTCCAGTGGCTTGCTCCAGTTTATCAATGTCTTTCTTGTACTGGGGAGCCACAAAACTGGAAGATATAAGCCATTTCAAAACAACCATATGGGGTAACAATCACTTCTTTTATACTCCTGGCTATGCTTTAACATTGAAGTTGAGGAAGACGTTGGCCATCTGTGCTGCACTTGGAGGGAAGAATTGGACTAGATGACCTCATGAGGTCCCTTCTATCTTTACAGTGTTCTATAATTGTGCTATTTAAAATGTATACTAAATGATGTGAAGAGACACAAATCCCATATTTCATTGCGTTGAGGACAGCAGTTGAATTCAGGACCAAATCACAAATTTGATATGGCTGACACCCACTTCTCAGGACAGGCCTGGGCAGAGAACACACTTCTCCTGTCTAAGTTCTGCAAACCATTGTTATTATTTATTCTCTAAATGTTAACAATATAAACAAAACAAAGTAATTTTTTTAATACTCTTTCCCAACATCTCTCTATGAGTTACTCAAAAAAGAACACAAATTCGAATGCAAGTACAGAGCTGCTGACTTCTGAAGTTTATGAAAATTCTTTTAGCAATGATAATTGGTAATACTTTAATATTGATTTTTACAGCATACAATGAATAACAGTTATATGAAAAGATTATTACATGTAAGTCAGATATGAGAGGTCTGCAATATCCGTGCTCTGATTACCCATTATCTCTTTAGTTTTGAATGATAATTGCTTTTTAACTACTTCTCATAGTTTTAATGTTCTTATTTGCAAAAATATTTTTAGATTATCATAAATATTATTTTCAGAAACTGCTAAGTGCCCTAAAAATATGTTTTTAATTCATAAAAGTAGAGGTAATAACAAGAAACAAAATGCTGCTAGTTACCCCTTAGCAAGAAAGCAACACCTACTTAGAAGAAACATTTTTAAACAAAAATTCTGAATAATATTTTTTGTGTCATTTTCATTCAGCCTCTTGCTCAATCCAATTACTATATATATTGAAGTCTTGTAATGCTATTGACTGAAAAAACCAGTTTTATTCATCTGGAACTGAATATTTTCTTCCCTGAATGTTAAGATAATCAAGCAATTTGATACAGAACACTAAGTCAAGGAGAGGAAAGGGTCAAGAATAGCAATCATTTCAAACTTAGTCCTTGTTTTTGTTATTTCAAGAACATACAGTCAATACTGAAGAGTGAAAGGGGCATTTTTTGTGGGAAAGCAGTCAAATACTGCATAGCGTTAAACTTGGATTTTAACTGTATGTTTCCTTTATTTTATGTTTTAGTTTTTCCTTCTTATTTTACCTGCAGGTTGTAATACAAGACATTTAGGACAAGAAAGTTATTTAAAAAATATTCTGTGAGTGTATGGTAAGCATGATATAGGGAGGGCTGGTGGGTAGAGAAGAGTATTTTGTGCACTATAATAATCTACCTAGTAAATTAGAAGAAAAAATACCAGAATGCTAAATTAAATATTAGAGATACAATAAGATAATCTAGAACTCTTTGGTAATAGTGATGATGATTTCATAGGAAATAGATAGTTTATTTACAGGTAAAATATAAAAATATGAACTGTGAGCATTTTGTGGAAAATGAATGTATTAAAGGAAATGGTGCATGTTATGAGAAGGAAGGCACTTTAGGGACTTGTCCTGAAGCCAGAAGTCAACACATTTTGATATTGTCACCAGTGGGAAGGAATTCAAGCCTTTATAGCCTGATCTAAACACCCCTGAACCAAATGAGAAACTTTCCATTGACTTTGATATACTTAGAACATCCAGGAGAAAAAAAGAGACTTTCAAAAGCATGAAGGGCAGTTAGACACCCAACCCCCACTGAATACCAATAGTATGCATGCTGTCTCTAATTTTGGAAATGTTCCTTTAAAACATAATTTTAAATATTTATTTATATTTCAGCAAAAACATTTATTATAGTAATGTTTACATAACTTCGCAAACCCCACAACCACTGTACAAGACAATTATGTGAGGGTACTAAGTGAAAAAAAATATTTTCTTATGTTAGCACAATTATTCTGAATCCTTGAAAGCATATAGGCAGCAAGATTAGCTTTCTTTGTATGGGTGGGATAAATGGTTTGGCTTTTAATATAAAGGTACACAGATACACACATATTTGCACTTTATAGGGAGACTATCTCATTCTGTGAGTTATAGCTCCAGGATCAGGTCTAACATATTTGTTTGTAGGATTTTACATTCAGTAAAATTCATAGAAGCCCCTGAAACCATTAACAACCTCTGCATCACACTCATTGCATATTACCTTTGAGTCACAGACTATTATGTTGAAGATACTCACAGACATGACAGTGTCTGTACTTTAGTCCTTAAAAGCAAAATGCTTTTTTGCCTGGCATTTTCAATTTTTCAGTAATATTTTCTCTACACAATATGATTTCTCCTTTTTCCTATTTTATGGTCTTAAAAAAAGATAAACATTTACATTAAAAAAAGATGAGTTATTAAGTGAAATAGTAGGGTTGAGGGAGGATGAAATAGATTTACAACAAAAAAAGGTGATGAGAAATGGGTGCTGAGTGTAACTCAGTGTTTTTTTGTCATGATCCTATGCTCTTTGGAAGAATTATAAAGGAGTTTCTAGGTTTAGGTCCCCTAGATGCATGCCTGTATATTTTGGTGTGAATAGACCTGTGTGTTTCCCATGACTCTGAAAATCAACACTCCCTAAAAATTTGTTTTCCATGATCCTAAGTTTTTTGTGATTTTTTTAATTGTATTTCTAGCCTCTATGGTTTCAAGAGCTATAACCTCAAACACATGAAGACACTGTAAACTGATGTACTGTCTTCTGCATAAGGCAAGTAGAAAAACAGAATAAAGCCTCTGAGATGTATGAATTGCCCCATTCATCTCACTCTGAACCTCAAGACTCCTCATTTCCAGGGAAGTAAAATTTGCCACTTTTTTCCAAGGATATTATTTCCAAAGATGAACTTCAATACTAGTGCTGTGAAATCAGCCATATATACATATAATGTACATATAAACCATAAATCTACCTATATAGATTTATTGCTTTCTGTGTTTCTGGTACCAGGTCACAGATACTTCTTCTTTCTTAGTTTTTGTCTGTTGTAGAAAATGTAGAGTGTTACTGAAAGTTAATTGGGGCTTGACCTTCAAGGAGAATTGAGGATAAATAGTGAAAAACTTCTAAACTATTAAAAAACAAACAAAAAAAGAAAACTGAAGGGTTTGGTTTTTTTTCTGTGAAGGTGGTAAAACAGGGAAAATAAGCATGGCCTCACATATTTTATCCTAATTTCCATAAAATAATGGTATTGAATATATAATTTTTTTTAAAATTAAGTTTACAGAATCTTGGAGCCTAAATTAAATGAGATGCATCCAAAATTTCCAGTTCTGTGTGCTATTCCTACTTACATTTAATTCCTAAACATCTTTAAAATTCCTGCTGCCAAACAAAACCATGCACTAATTTCACACTGATTAGGATTATAGCCTAAGATTTATAGCTCTGTGCTCTTTTCCTAGGGGTTAGGAGTTCGGACTAAATTCAATATACTCATCCAAAATTATAAAGAAGTTATCAGGTTCCTTCTACAAAATTTGTACAAGCTCTTGCTGCAAAATCTGTACCATTTTGTTGTTACAGAGCCCAATGTTGAGGGTAGCCTTATTCTGAGTGCAGAGGTGGGCTAGGTGGCCTTCAGGTGTCCCTCCAACCTGTATGATTCTGTTTTGTTGATGCTGATTATAAATAATATGTACACTACAGAAAGAAGTTTCATACTTAGTGTAACATGCTTGCCTTTTTTTTTTTTTCTGCATTGCCCAAAGCTGTCAAACGTGTTCCATAGTATCAATGATACTATACTTTTTGTGAAACTTTTAATGCCAGCTATGCTTTTTTCAAGTGTTTATCAAAATTTTGGGCCAAATGATGTTCAGTTATTTACTGTGGGTTAGTCAATTTTATTGCCCCTAGATGGGTGCCTGAAAACAAAATAAAAAGTAACAAAAAAATGCTTGAGTGAATAGCGAAGTCTTCCAGATACTCCTAGCTTTGTCTTTTTCTATGAAAATAAGAGTATTTTCTAATGAAGGACAGGAATTACTTCAAAATTTTGCTGATAAAGCCTCCTTTGCACTGATGTTCATGGTTGGATGCTTCTTTCAGCATTGTCCACATCTATTCTCTTCTATCCTTGAATCCAAAAGTGGATTTCTGCTCCACTACATAAAGCAGAATCAGAGCTGAATTCCTAAAATTATGTCCAGAACCAAACTTTCTCAAAATCTAGATTTCAGCTTGGCATCTTTGCCTCAACAAATTTTGTTATGAAAAGTTATATTTGCTACACAGATTCAAAGCTTATTCATATGTTACTTGAAAATGTAATTCAGTGTATTATTATCCACCCCATAAGATGTGCCGTATAATTTTCTTTAGCTTATGAAGAGCAAAAAAAAAACCCACAAGAACCAAAAGCAACCAGTTATTTTACTGCAAAACCACACTAAATGACTATGAATTAGAGTATGTCTGGAGCCCCTAAGCAATTCTCTTAAGCATGATTTTTTTTCTTTTGCCTATCATATTAAACTAATTCATGTTTTTCTGTACAGGTGTAGTAAAAATGCATATAGTTCCTAGAGTATACTGGGAAGTTTAGCTACAAATAAAAGAAGACATTTGGAAAATAACTAAGGAGGAAATCAATGACAATTGGAGTGGAATTGTTTTTCAAGACAGATGAGTTTCTGGAATTTAAAAAATCAATAAAATAAGTAATGACATTAAACTCTTCCAAGAGATAAGATGAAGATTTGTAGACATGAAGAATTATGGAGAAATGAAAAATTAGGAAAAAATACAGAGGGAGAAAAGAGGTGAGACTTCAAGAATTAAACCTAGGTAAAGGTAACAGAAAGACATATGGAATGTTTAACTGTAATTTAATTAGTTGCACTCTATAGAAAATATTATCCTTTAAAAATATAACTTGAATACAACTGAAATTTAGTTTGAGCTTGAAGGCACATACATTTAGGGGTCTAGATGCAGGTGTCCACAAGTTAACTTGCCTAAATTTCTATTGTCACTATACTCAGTGGAGACTCAATTCAGGTGAAATGAGTATGTCACACATAACACTCTAGTTGTGCACATTGGACATGCTTGCTGTTGTGCATTATCTAGAGATTCCCATCTGGTCTCCATCTACCACACAAACATAGGTCTTCCATAGGTCCTCTGTCATATCTTCAAGCCCCTGAAGATGTCTCATACATTGGTACCTGAAATGCTACTTCTTGCCTATGTGAGGGCTATTGAACTGGGAGGTAGTTAGCTGACTCCATTTATATATCTACAGTGAGCTGTGTAGATGCACAGAATACCTTTACTGTCTTGACTATATAATTAACTGTCCTGGGAGTGTTGATACCTAGTCCACATATAGGAAGAAAATTTTAGATCTCTTAATCTGGAGCTAAATCCAATCAGATTGCTTGAAGTGTGGTTCATACACAAGGCAGAAGACAGAAACCAAAGGCTTTTGAACTGTAGCAAGTGAAGCAAACAAACAAATAAAAGCATGCCACTAAATGACAAACTCACTCCAGCTAGCTCTTTATTACATTAATTTTCAAGCACAGTAAAGAATATGTGAAAGCGAAGGTTTTGACACAGATCTCCTTGATTTCCCATAATGTGAACACAGTGAAAAGAAAGCAGGGATGAAGAAGATTCTTTTTCAAGGGATTCTTCCTCATACAAACAGTATGTGATAGTTTAATCAGACTCTTAAAGTGAAAAAGTGTAACTGATTTTCGTGTTGGTAACCTGTGGAGTACATTAACACGAAGAATAGTGATTTTAATGCCGTGGGTGTTCCTTGTGTAGGACTCCAGCTGCTGTGAAAGCTTAAGCCAGAAAAGCTATCCTGAAACTAGATTGCTTGATGACAGACTGTCAGAATGTATTAAGGTTCTTAAGATAACAAGAAATGCTATGTGATAGGTAAAATTGCCTTGTGTTTCTAACTTACTGTGTCATTTTGAATGTTGTGATGGGAGATGCCTAATATCACTGTGAAGTGCTTGATTCTGAAAACTGACTTATTAATTGCAGTACTGATATTCTGTATTATGGGCAAGCTAGTTTTCTTCTCTTAGTTTTCCAGTTCTGCCTAAGCAAAAAATATTATTCTCATTCTTCTTGGTTTAGCCCAACATTAGTCAAAAGTAATATAAGCTCTCAGTTATTTTCAGAGCCAATTAAGAGATTAGCATCATAAGTACCCAGTAACCACCTACATCTTTTGTTTTCATTTCTTCTCAAGTATTTTTCTCCACACGTTCTCAGTTTTCCTGAATTTACTTGCATGCAAACATATTGCTAAGAAATGCATGTTCTTATTCTTGCCCATCATATGAAATATATATGGAAACCCTGTTCTTTTATGAGAAAAGTTCACTTGTATAAAAAGTGTACTTTGAAATTTGTCAGGTTGAAGAGGCTGCCCCAAGGGCAACCTTAATTAAAGCCAACAGAGAGGAAAAATTAAGCAGTGAAAACTGCTTAGCTGATACTCCTAGAACTTCAAGTTAAAATCAGAAATAATAAGGGTTGGTAACCTTAAGGATAATTTCATGAGTGTTTTATTACTCCATCCACCACTTATTCCACCTTTCTTTACTCTTATTTCAGAATTCTGGTTTAGATTGATAGTTTCCTTTGTTTCTGAGTAGAAGTTTCCCTGTTGTCTTTCAGGTATATGTTCTTCCTTCATTTGTTGTTTAGCCCCACGAGTGCTGCCGACCTTTTTCTACAATAGTAAAGTATCTCAGTTAGAAGAGGTGCCCCTCAGAGTATGAGTTGAATTTAAAGTACATTTATTTAACTATATTAGTAAATGACAGATAGCTAGGGAGAAAATTGTTTAATTAAACATTATTAATCTGTTAGATGACTTCCTGGCTCTGTTTTGGATGGCTCTATTTTCTTCTAAGTAAGAACACTGTTGCTTCTCAGCAGCATGATGCAAGACATCCTGTACACCTTGATCACAAGGCAAAGTTTGCTTCGTAGCCGATTTTTACTTTGCAATCTAGGTATTGTTAGGCTTGCCCTACAGTCAGGGAGTAGAGACAGGAGTATACAGGAGTGGGTGGGCTCCTAGGGAATTAAGCAATTTCTGGGGTGAGGAAACTTTTTTCTTTCTTGGGGGAACCTAAAGGATGCAGCCTAAAGTCTTAAACAACTCATTAAGGAGTTTAAAATAAGATAGAATGAGTTTAGACTCTCTTGACACCATCTGATACTATTCAGACTCTTGTCCCAAGTTTAATCTAGCTCTCATTAGAAATGTTAACTCTCCACTTTGACACTGTCAACTATTTTCTGACCTCAAACTCTGTGGAGTTTTTGGCTTAGGTTTTCTTTTCTCCTGTTTTGTTTTGTTTTGGGAGGGAGGTGTCGTTGCTTTGTTTTGGAGGTTACTTTTGTTGTTGGTTTGGTTTGTTTTTTAATATACCCAGAATACTATGATGGCTAGGATTTGGGGCTGAGATTTACATTAAGATGCTAACAGCTGAATCTCATGTAGTGTCTTCAAGTCCATCCATAAAATACATATTAGGACTGGCATCATCATAATAATGATTTCCTTTTACTAAAAGAAAACAACAATGTGGTCACTGTAGATAACTAAGCAGCTTTACTAACCTTTAGTTACTTACATTAATGTACCTGAAGGATTGTTCTTCCATTGTGTCCTCCCTTGCTTGATCTCTACCTTCCTGCCTCCCTTCTTTCCTGCCTTCTTACCCTCCTGCCCCCCTTCCTATTATAACAATCCAGGTTTTAAAGTACTTAACAGTAGTTATGATGGCATGTAGTCTAGTTCACCAGCAAGAAGAGATTAACATTTGAAGACAATGCACTTTTGGTACGGGGTTAAAGCAACTTATGCAAGTAACTGCATTGCTCTCAGTAGACATCCCCTTTCAGAGAAAAGCAAACAAAATATAAGCTCAGTGCACTCTGAAAGAAAAATATGTATTTGCCTACTACTTAAAAGATTACACTGCTCTTTGTCTTTTTTTTTTTTTTTTTTCTACTGTCCCTTCCTTTCTTAGTAGTGATAAATAGCAAGCAGTCTGGACTTCTAGAGAGGAAAAGAAAAATAATAAAAGGCTGCTCGCTCAGGTTAGTAGACAAACAAAAAGGAAAATCCCCAGCTAACATATACTACATTTCCCTTTTTAGTTAAGTTTTCTATGTTTTTCCAGCTTTTTAAAAAAATATTTTTTAAACTCTTTGTGTGTGATGAGCTCTGATATGGTAATATATTACCTCAATCAAGCAAGTATCAATCATAAAAATCCCTATTCTGGTTTAATTTAGCCCCAGTTGATGTAAGAAATATAACCCTATAAAAAAACCCAACACTTCTGTATCAATATTTACACGAGATTCACACTTTTATTTATTAATGTATCCAACTAACACAGGGATCCCAATGTACCCTTTTCTTTATGAAATGGAAATGCTTCAGGCATATAAAGAAAATATTAATAAAAATATCATAATCAATCTACCATTGCTTTGGAATTTGGCTTTTAGTACATAAACTTTGTCCATATAGTTTAGTCCAAAGGAAGTATCTGTGATGCTTCCTGGTTCAAATTGTTTTCTGAACTGAAGCTGTTATCACTGTTCACAGTTTTGGTGAAATATATGCTCCAATAGCTTCTTAGGGTGGAAGGATGAAAAAGGAGGGTATCAGCAACTAGTGGTCGGCTCCTACAAGCATATAAATTGATGGTGCAGAAAAGGTTATATCCAGCAGCAGTGGAAACAGCTGCTGCTTGCTTGGGTTAAGGGACTTTTTTGCAAACATGACAGGGACAGCCTCCATTTACTACCATTAAATGTTCCAGTCTGGCCCTAATAAAACTCATGATTCAGACCAATAAGCATATTTAAAATTCAAATGCATACAATTACAATTAGACTGTTAATAATTTTGGAACCTCTTTCACAATTTCATGCTGCAGCTCAAATGGTAGCAGCCCATAAGAGTAATTATAGATGCTTCTGTCTCAGAGATTTGAGTAAGACCACTGAAGGGGAAGCCAATGGGCTTTTGCATTCTCCACACATTTGTGGAGATTTTGCTATGCATACCTAAGATTTCCACACATAGACATGCATGCCAAGCATGTTGTTGCTTGATTTTGTGAAATTTTATCCAGTAGTTCTTATACATGCAAGTATATTATTGAATGGTGTATGTTACGTACAACTCAGACACATGTTCAAGGCTTTATGGAATCAGACACATGTTTTAGCTTCTTAGACAAGGAGGAAAGAAAACAAGTATCTTATTTATCTAAGGAAAACAGAAAAACATAGTCTAATCTGTCCTCAGTTAGTCTTATTCATCACTATGAGTTAGAGAAAAATATTTAAAAACATACACTTCAACAGAGCAGCTGATCTTTTCCATAGGAGTCACTGTAGGAAAAACAGAAGCAGGCATCAGGAAGACTCAGTTATCCAGAGAATGTGAAAGGTAAATGAGAGGCTTTTTAGGTCCTCTAAGTTAGCTGAAATATAAATAATATCTGTGCTTATGTGTGGTGAAGAACAGTGGATTTAAAAAGGGCAAGTATGGGTGAGGAGTCATAACTGAGGCTTCTATGTAAGGAACTTAGCACTAATTTCCTGAGGGATCTAGGAAAGTCATGCTGAAAGAGAAAAGCATCTATTAGATCTTTCTTTTTTTGTTGCTGTTCTGTTATTGTAAGCCAAAAATCATATAGCTTGGCTGTTTGCCTAAACTATATCAATAAACGATGATGTGCATACAGCAGCATTTGCAAACATTGCAGTTAATTATTCTTTTGTTGTTGTTTTCTTTTTGTGAGAAACTGGGAGCTATATCCCTGAGTGTTTCTGTGTCTGCTGCATATTCTTTCATGTTTAAAAAGGGAAGGACAGAGATAAATAGCATTCAGTAATATAGAGATTCTAAATGTCTCTCTATAATGCTAAACCCTCCAAGCACATTCTCACGCCAGAACTGCACGCCACCAAATTTCACAAATGTCTGCATTGCATAGGCTTAAATAACAGAGTGAGTAATAATTTACCAAATAATAAACTTCTTGCTCTAATGAACATGTGAAATAGGCCCACAATTAATTAACTAAACCAGCTTTTGATCCCAGAGTTCAGCCCTTTTCCCTGTACACTGAACATGAGTAACTAAAGTAGCATGCCAAAACTGTCTTATTTCCTTGAGTTCCATAGTCTTTTCAGTGTGCTAATTTTTATCTCTTTTTCATTTTTATGATCATTACTAATAATGTTATAATGCTATTTAATATAGGGCTAATATTTTTATCCTGGCAAGAATAAAAGAAAGGAAACCAAGGTGTTCTATTATTTTTAATTCTCTTACACCCTTTTCCTTTACCTTGGATTATACAGAAAGCTGTCATCACATTAACCTCAGTCATCACCTATTATATAATCATGTGCAATAAAACAAGAACATTTGCACCAAATGAGAGAAATAAAAGAAATCGCAGCCCAGCCAAATCTGAACAGATATGAAACCTGAATTACCTAATGGCTCCAAGAACCGTATTAGGAGTACTGAGAATACTTCACCCCATGGTTCAGCAGGATCTCCAAAATTCATAATGCAGCCACAATAAGACATGGTCATCAGAAAAGCAAGAGTCCTGAATAGTGACTTCTCTTTAGTTTCTTAAATCAAAAGACTGGCAAGATCATTCTCATGTCCAAGAAAGTGGTTTTTATCTTTTGCTTACAAGCTGTATGGCATTAAGTAAATCTCCTCAGTCCATCGTTTCCTCCACTTACTTGTTTTGGATTATGAACTATTTTAAGCAAGGCCTTGTTTTTACAAACACTATGATTATTAGGAAAATAGATTCCTAAAATGTTGACACCTCTAGATATTACAGAAATATTATTACTACTGTTATCCAAAAGGACACAAAAAGAATACCATATAGACTGTAAATAGTTGTAACAAGTTCCCTATAAATGAGCATAAAATATGGTGTAATAATGTCAACAGGCCTGATCACTGACAGATTAGCAAGAAATATGGGCTGCAACTAAGTAGTATAATCATGACAGAGAATGCTGTGGAGAACAAAAGCCTTGCGAATTTTCAGTGATTGTTCTTCATGAAGTGTATGTTAGGAAACCATATATAGTAGCTGTTTAAAAACAAACAGATAAAACCTACAAAAACTAGATACAAGGCAAGAGCTTCCTTGTGAACTTTCCCATTTGATTGAAGCATTTGATTGAAAATGCAGGAATGACCTCATGTATGAACAGCTACTGCAGGAACTGCAGAAAAAACTGAAGTGTCACAAATATAAACACCATTTCCAGCTTCAAGTATGGTATAAGATTTTGATCTCATTACAGGCATCCAACGCCATTCAACACAGCAGAAATGAATCCACTGTCACATTGTGGGTCTTTCCAAAAAGTGTTTTGTACAGGTACCTTTAAAATGTAAGGAAATAACAAAATCCATGCAGTCATGTCTAGATTAGTAATTATGCAGTGCCTGTACCCTTTATCTCAAAATACTGAATGGGAAAAAGAAAACATTACAACAATAATAGTTATTCTAAATGTATATCTTAATAAAACTGTGTCCAAGTTTTTCACCTCAGAAAATTACATACCTTTGAAGTACTTTATCTGGCAAATAGATGTGATGATATTCATTAACACTACATAAAACTCAGAAAGGGCGGAGCTCCTGAATAAGGACTTACTATCTTCTGTGAATCCTGAGCAATCTAACCTCCTGTGGGCAAAAAGTGTGGGAGATTCCTAATAGGCTTTATCCACCAACATTTGAAAGTCCATTTTAAAATTTGCTTTATATAATTGGAATTAGGAGCTGTCATTATAATGTATTGTTATATGGCCCATTATTTTGAAACTTTTGGTGGTGGTGGCATTTTTGTCATAGCACTGGGTTCTCTTTAACAACTTAAAACCAGTTGCTGAATGGTGTTGTGACTAAACTAGTGCAGCACAGTATTATAGGCTCTGTTATTTAAAAAATCCTCACAGAAAACATCTCTGACTGTGCAGCTAGGTAATTAATGTATCAGAGCTCTGCATTAAATTCTTCCAATTTAAATGTGTATTTACTGGACATATGAACATATTTACAAAAAGAATAGAAAGATGGTAAACTGAATTAAATCTCACTGGATAATTTAACATTTCAAGTAGCCAAGCTTGGCCTGTTTACTCCCAAAGCAGAATTCACTAATGATGCCTTTGCAGTCTGCTCTTACTGGATTCCTGGAAGACCTTACTATTTACATAGCAAAGATCTAATGGCTGGCATGAATAACCTGCTGTGTTGTAGTGACCCAGGCAACAAGGTACAGGGGTTTTCTTTTTTTCCATATAAAACCAAGTATGTGCCTCTCTAATATAAGTGGAATTGAATAATGGTCCAGCTGAAGGCACAAAGATGAATTTATCAATTTGTTACATTTGTCCTAGCTAAAATGTATTGCAGTTTCTTAAATCTGCATGGAAAATCATGGAAATACACATTTCATCTCTTTCTGCTTTGTATCCAATGAGTTAACAGCTACAGCAACACAATCAGGATCAGAAATCCAGGATTTCTCTTTCCCATGTCATATGTCACATTTCTTTTTACTTGCTTGATCTGTAGCCCTATAATATTTGTATTGCTGCCTATACAGTAACTGGAGTTCAGGTGTAGGAGGAACCGGTATTCACTTTTTAAACTCTCCCAAGAAGGAGATGAACTCTCCCTTGTAGTGAGTTAGCCGCAAAAGTGATTAAAACACAATAAATGTATGCACTTAAGCAGAGATGAGTTTCCCTTCTACTCACCTCTGAACTGTACTAGATGGTCATTTCATAGCTCCTATCTATGTTTTTTAGACAGATCATCACCTTAACACCCTAAAGAGCACTGTACTTCAAAGTGGGTGCACTGATAATCGTTAGATGACTCGGGATGAAATGATGCTTGACACCATAGGTGCTGTGAGTAAGTCTTAAGTTAATTGTTTGCCTAGTAATGCATAGTAACAATTTAATATTATAAATTTTCTTGGACAAATGTCTGCATTTATACGTCTTCTGAAAATACAGTCACATTTTCAAAATGTCATGTTTCTTAGTCACTACTTTGAAAAGACTGTGTAGTGTTCTTTGAAAAAGCAAAGAATAATCCTGGTCCAACCCATGCCCGCATGGTCTAACAGTCAATTTTGGGCTTGTTCAAGTCTGTATGACCCAGTGGGAGATGCATGCAGACTATTCAAAGTAAGGTAAGTCAGAATCAGAATAAGAGCTTTTTGTCTTGTGCCAAAACTCCATGCAGAAGTATCAGAAAATATTGGTGTTTGAATTGGTGCTCATTCATAGCCCAGGTTTGAAATTAGCAGTCTTCTATCCAGGAACAACATTGGGCCTCCTTATAAGTTTTTCTGTGTGGTTTATCTCATTATAAGGCAACTGAGGTTATAAAGATCTCTATGTTGTCATAAGATCCTCAGTATGAAATATCCCTTTCACTTCAAAATTGTACATGCTGCATAGCATGCTCAGTGAAGTTTGGACAGTGGTGTCAAGTATTGTCTTCATTGCCTGCAGGAATATAGCATTTGACTGGTGACCTACTGCCATATATCAGATTAGCTGCAATAGTAACAGTGAAGGAGGAAGAAACAGCATTTTTATTTTGCCCACAGCAGCATCATTGTACTGCAGTCTTCAGTAAGAAGATACATGGATATATACAAAACAGACTGTATAATAATTTCAAGTTTACATAACTCACATATTTCATTTATTATAAGCTACAGACAGAAGAAACTTTTGCTCAATAATGATCTTGTGTATCTAAATAGTTGTTCAAATTTGAATTCTATATGATCCCATGTTATTGTTCTCCATGAAATGTGTATGCAGTGTGTCTTCTCAGCTGATCAAAAAAAATCATCAAACTGTAAACTGATGCAGACCTCCATCACTCAAAAATCCTTTATGGATTGTCCTCATAGCAGCCTGCCATACTGAAATTTATGAAAAAAATATTTCCCTTGGAGTTTATCATGTAATTTCCAGCAGCAAAGTTTTCATTGCCCTCAAAAATAGAAATGGATCTGTTGGTTCTTGGTGCAAGCATTGTTTCTGTAGTTTCATCTCACTACTGTTGTGTTACTTTCATAAATATGTATTGCATATGTTTATGATGCTCTAAACTGTAGGGAATTAACTGTCTGTTCTCTAATGACCAAATCTGAACATTCTAGCTGAAATTCCTTGCATATACTGTCATATTCAGGTCACAAATATTTATCTGTTGATTCTTCTGGCAGAAACTTGCATTGGTTCTTACTTTTTTGTTGCCCCAAGTTCTTATGAAATATTTAAGATAAAAAATCTCCAGCCATTTAACCCAAAATTTAGGAACTCCTATAATCTTAAATGTCCATAAAGATGAGGATCTGTGTGTTTTCCTTAGATACATTAGGAGTTTTCTAATTTAAAAGGTTAAAATGGAGAAGTTCGTTATGACTTGCATAACTCCATGACTTCAACACTTATACTTAATTTTATATGCAAAATTGGAAATATTTCTCATAGTCATTAGCTTTAGTATTATGTTTCAACCACGGTGACAAGTTTGTAAAGTTGCTTGCAAATTTTTGTCCTCTGCCCCTTTTTGCATCATCTGGTGCTATCAAGAAGAGCTGGCTCCATCATCTTTGTAAGCTACTATTAAAAAAGTTATGAGAAACATTTAGATTGCCCCTTGCTCTTCTTATCACCAGACTAAACAAGTTTATCTCCTTTAATCTCTCTTCACAGAACATGTAGTGGGCCTTCACCATTTTGATAGCAGTCCTTGGGTCTTCTCCACATCCATCTTCAACTGAACTAACCCAAAAGCATGCAGTACTCTAAATGTGGTCTTCATAGCACCATGTAGAGGAGAATAATAATTTGCCCTCTTCTCCCATACATTCCTGTTAAAGTAGCCAAGTATGCAGCTTCTTTTATTTACATGCAAACACATTGTTGACTCATACTTAAGTTGGTGCTCATCCATAACCTCTAAACAACCTTCAGCATGGACAAATCAAATATACACAACAGAATTTTTGTAATTAAGAATGCAAAACATTTACTTTTTTTTTCAACAAAACACATAGAAAACTCAGACCAGGTTAGGAATATTGGACAGCAATGACACATAAGATGGCTGAAGTTGGAAAGTACCTCTGGAAGTTGTCTACTCCAAGCTCCCTGCTTAAAGCAGGGTGAGCCAAAGCAGGTTCTTCAGGACCATGTCCAGTCAGATTCTGAATATTTCCAGGGACTGAGACTTGGCAGGTTCTCTAGCTATTCCAGTGCTGAGCTCCCACAGAAAATTTTTTTTCTTTTTAAGAGTGAATTTTTCTGTATTTCAATTTGTGCCCATTGCCTCTCATCCTGTCACTGGATGTGAATGTGAAGAACATCTTTTTTGGAGTCTCCCCTCAGGTATTTATCCATGTTCATAAGATCCCCCTGAGCCTTCTCCTCTTCATGTTGAACAGCCCCAGCTCTCTCAGGCTCTCCTTATATGACAAATCCCTTATTTATCTCTGTGGCCTTTTGCTGGACTTGCTCCAGTGTGACCATGTCTCTTTTGTGCTGCAGACCTCAGCACTGGACCCAGTACTCCAGATGTGTCTCACCAGTGCTGAGAAGGGAAGAATCACTTCACCTGAGCTGCTGGTAACAATCTTTCTAATGCTGTCTAGTTTATTGTTGGTCTTCTTTGCTGTAAGGGTGCATTGCTGGCTCATGGTCAGCTTGTTGTCCATCCCCAGATCCTTTTCTGCAAAGCTCCTTTCCAGCTGGTCAGACCCAAGCCTGTACAACTCCATGGAGTTATTCCTCCTCAGATGAAGGACTTGGTATTTCTCTTTTCTGAACTGCATATGGTCCCTGTTAGACTATTTCTCCAATCTTTTACAGTTCTTCTGAATGGCAACACAACCATCTGATATATCAGCCACTCCTCTGATTTTCAGATTACCTGAAAACCCAATGAGAACAGATTCTGACCAATCATCCTGTTCATTAATGAAGAAGGTATACAATACTGGCCCCAGTATTGACACCTAGGCCTCCAGTTAGACTTCGTCCCACTGACGACCACCCTCTGGGCCTGGCCATTCAGACAGTTTTCAACCCACCTCCCTGTCTGTTTATCCAGCCCATATAGCAACAGCTTGTCATGAGGATCTTATGGGAGACATTGTCAAAAAGTCTTCTGTTAAAAGTTATTTTTATTTTGTTGCAGTAAAATTTCCTCCAGAAACTGCATTATTTTGTGTTCTCTCTGATGTATCAAGTGGCCTGTAGGCAATCCATTGATTAGATATTCATCAAATGTACGGATCATAAAGCCTGATTTTTCTAACTCTATGTTGTATATCAGCCTTAGAAATGATTTGTAATTATGATTCCTATCTAGGAGAAGGCATAGTGCCCCTTGATTGACAAGCTCTGTTCTTAGATTTGTTTGTGTTTCAGACATAGTACAGACATGATAATTCCAGAAAATGTCTGCTGTGAATGTGTTTCTATTATCTATAAAGAGAGTTCCGATGATAGTGAGCAGGTAAAATTTTTAAAATCCCCTAACAATTACAAAGATGGTGAGGAATCCTTTTTTTAACCTTATCATATCTCTTTCACCCTATCATGTTTATCATATAAAATCTTCAGTGATATTATGTCTCTTCTGATGTTGTTCATGAGAGACAGTCCATTAATTGAAAGAACTAAACACTGGTGAAAATGACTGTAGTTTTAATATGGCATTTCAGCCATTTGGTGAATTCTTAACAACTACTCTTCAAGTAGATATGGACAGATTTGGAAATCTTCAGCTGGTTGCATACAATACATCAGAAGCTCTCCTTTGTAGAGGGGACAAAGGCTGTTATCCAGCAACACCTAACATGCATCATTAGGTCTCTATATGATGAAGTTATGCCCTGGAAACATAATGCAAACAGGAGCCAGATGAACTTCCAAAATTCTAGGTACATTAATAATTACACAAGGCTAATAATATGACCACAACTAGTATGAAACAGTTAGGTCAATTTTTATAGTCTTCATTTCCACTGGAGATGAATTCTAACATATAAAAACCTAGTTATTCTTCCAGCAAGAAGTCTCCTTGAAAAAAACACCTTTTTACAAAGTTGGATAAAAAAGCTGTGTACTAATCATTGTTCCCCATGGTGCACCCACATTGAAAAGTATCCATTCTGGAGAAAGAGAAGCTTCAGCTTCTCTTGCTTTATACCTTTTTTCAAACTATGTGTGACTCATAAAAATTCTTATTTTCTAAACACAAGCCACTTCTCTGACCCTTGTATTGTTTTTGTAAAGACATTAATCTCTCTGTATTCATTCCATTGCAGAGGTTTTGCACAAAGCTTTGATCTTGTGGAACAGGAGGTGCTTTAAGATCAGGGGATATTTTTGCTATTGTATTTTTTTTTTCACAGAACTTAGTATTACTGATAATAAGACTTAAACAAAAACCAGTAGAGGAGATAGCATGTTCAGTTCACGATTCCCCATTCTGAAGTACAGAGTCACTGGGACTAGTTCTTTTGGTTTAGGACTTACATATTCAATCCAATGAAAAACTACATGGTCAGTTTTCATAGGTTGATACACAGTTCTGTGCATGATAAAACAATGTGCAAACCCTGTGCACTCCATGCCATTAGCTCCTCTCAAGGTTGCATTCAAACTCATAAAAAGTAGCCATTTGTGTTGATAGCCCATTTTTGCTTTCATTTTCAAGGCCACTGATAGCATCTTTTGATGGTGTATTGGAAATCCTTCATCAGGTGGTCCCTAATAATGTTTTCTCATATGCGGGTTCCTGGCAATCTCAAAAAATTGTTATCACACATGATATATGGTATAGAAATGGTTTATTAAAAGGTGATGTGTTTCTGTATCTGTATTTGTTCATACACATATATATATGTGTGTGTTATTACTAATATTTCTGTAATAATCTGTCATCAAAATCTAAATAATCATGGCAATATTATTAGTATGGGTTTTCCTTGGTTCCTTTCAAGTTACACAAATCTGTGGGGAAATAGAAGTAATACTTGTTCAAGAACCCTCTATGTTTAGGACTAGTGGTCACATGGAATTAAAATAACAGTTAAATGTTGAATATCACAATTGGAGAACTATGGACCAGTGAGTATCAGATATCAAATTTTACAAACAAAGGACCTACAATGTCAAAAAGAATTTTTCCACTTCGGTATTATCTTCAGGCATGCAGACGATTCAGTGTGAATCTGTTACTGAATGACAAAGAAAAGATGAATCCATCCAATCCCCAAGACACTGCAGTCATATGCCAAGTGTCATATTTTGAGGATAAGGACAGAAGTCTCAAAGCAAGATGCTGACAAAGAGAAATGTTGTACAAAGGATCTAACATGTTAATATTCCCCTAAGTGCGGATATTACACAGGCCACAAGAAAAACCATGACATCCTACTCCTGGGGCCACCCTCAACCCTTGCTGACTCTCAGAAATCCTGATCAGAATAAAACAGAAGCAAGCTTTGTTACCTCATCAAAACTAAATCTGCCATATGAGCTAATCACCTTTTTATTTTCTTGTTTCTGATGCTAAGCAGAAATTCAATGTTTGTTAGTATTTGTGATACATGACAAAATTTAAGTGGAATTGGAACAACAATATAACATGCATAACAATGCCTAAAAGGACCTTAACAATTAAGTAAAATAAGTAAAGGTATAAGTAAAATAAGTAGTGGTATAAACAAAATAAGTATGGCACCACATATTTAATTCACTAAAGTAAAAACATACAAAAGAAGCTTCCTCTTGCACATTATAAGTGCATGCTATGGGCTATTATGTAATCAGTTTTACATAGATGCATAACAGAAGAGGTCATCTACTAGGTAATGATGGACAGAAGTGGTTGCTCCAGGTCACATCTGCAGGAAACAGCAAATCTTAGTCAGTACCTAATAGTCCTTCAGATTAGAAAGGCATACAACTAGTCCAGAATAAGGAAGTCTCCATAAACCTCGAGATACAGGGAATTTTTTTGTCCACCAGTAGTTTTGACCCACATGATGATTAGAAACTGACAGAGGGTTTAAAACAATTCCACTCTCTGAAATTCTTAGTCCTTAGTGAATGCTTTGTTAATTGTTTTATGCATCTGTATCAGCAGGTAGCCTCAGTGATCCCTGACTTTCAGGCAGTCCACGTATCATGCAGACTTCAACTGTAGATGCTGAAGTCCCTACATGGCAATCTATGTGGGAACCTTTTGTGCCACAGGTCTTGGAAGATCAACTCCAAGCAGCTTAGCAGGTAACATTTCCTGACAAACCAAACCAAACCAAACCAAACCAAGCCAAAACAGCCCAAACCAAACCAAACCAATACAAACAAAACCCAGTGTTTTATCAAAACCACCATACATTTCTCCCCACTAGATGGAACTGCATTTACAGAGTCAACACAGAGGTTATATGATAATCAGAAATCAGCAGCCAGCAATTTATTTATTTCCCGTTCTGAGGACATAATTTTGTTCTCCATTTTGGACATTTACTTTGAAAGATCATTGGTATGTCTTATGAATAAAGTCTTTTGCCTCTCTTTGAAATGAACTGTTAAAGGAAGGGGAGAAGCAAAATATTCTTTTAGTAAGAGTTATGGAGATATCAGCAAGTAGGGAAGCATAACAGGAGCAGATGTCTTGGGTGAAACAAATGATGCTGAGGACCCAGTATCTGTACTATATACAGTTTGTATGTTTACTTCAAATTAGCTCTTGTCTGGTCCCCTGGACTGAATACCATCCTGGAGTGGGAGCACACTGAGCTCCTGGAACACAGTTTTGAGTTTATTTTTATCTGAATGGATCAAATGTGTATTCTCCAGAACGAGAACCTAAGTGCAGGAAATGGATATAATTAGGAGATTTACTGCAGAATTATTCCTCTGATCCGAAGTAAAATACTGATGTAAGGACAGGCAATTTCTTCTTTGGTTATAGTGACACATTCAAGTAGCTGTCAAAATATGATTTATAGTCACAATACGGGGTTTTTCTCCTCACTATATAAAGTGATAAAGCCTATTCAATGTTTTGGGTGTTTTTTTTTAAGTTTTCTTTTATTTTTTTAATAAATACTTTTATGAGCTGCCATTCAAGCCATCTTTCGTGTGTTTTTGCTATGAACATTTTGTTGGGTTTAGATATAGTTATTTCTCATTTGAAAGAATCCAAACATGAGCAACACAGAAAAATACACATAATTTAACCTAAAAAAATCTGCTATGATGTGCTGGATTAGGCTTGGCAAACAGCTAAATGCCCACCTAGCTGCTCATTTGCTCCCCCACTCTCCCAGGGGTATAGGGAGGAAAAATAAGAACAGGAGCAAGGAAGGTCATGGGTCAAGATCAAGACAGAGAGATAGCTTATCAATTACCATTGTGGGCAAAAGTAACTTGACTTGAGGAAAAATCAACATTGCCAAGTAAAGTAAATATTTAATTACTGTTTGGGGTAGTGGGAAACAAAAAGACAAACAGTAAAAGAATCTTTCCCTCTCTTCTTTCCAGGCTCAACTTCACTTGTGCACTTCAGACTCCTCTGGCCACCCCAAGTGGTGCAGGGAGAATAAGGTGTGGGGTTACAGTCAGTACACAGAGGTTTCTTTTTGCTGTTTCTCCCTCCTCATACTCCTTTCCTTTCCTCCACTGTGATCTCTTCAATGGGCTGCAAGGAATATCTGCTCTGGCACCTGGACAACCTCCTTCTCCTCCTGGAACCAGCTGTGTCTTCTCACAGAGGCTGCCCCTGCAGCCCGCCCCTACCAACACCTGGGCATGTCAACCCAATACACATGAATATTCTCTTTTCCTTATATCTTTAAAAGGTAGAGGTTAGAGAACTAACATCACTTTTCCCCCACCCTTTTCAAGTCCTCTTAAAAGAAACATCATATAAAAATAAAGAAGAAATGGTTATGCTGTACTCCATGCTAGTCTGGACTAAGCTGGGATTCTACATGCAGTTTTGGGCAGCAGATATAAAAAAATATAAAAGGTAATTTGAGAGAGTTCAGGGGAGAGACAAAGAAATAATAAAAGGTTTGAAAAAGAAGACATTTGAGAAAAGGCTAAGTGAACTGTGCATGTTCATTCTACAGCCAAAGAAGACTGAAAAGGCATATAATTTTCCTTGAATCTGAAAAGCTGTATTTTAAGGAAGACAGGGACCAATTACTCCCTTTAGCCAGTAAGAACGGAAAGAGGAGTAATGGGGTCCAGTAGCAGAAGAGAATTTTGGATTAAATATTAGGAAAAACTTAAAAGCTATGCTAATAGTCAGGGAAAAGACTGAGTTGCAGGGGGTGAAATGGAATTGGTCTTAGTAGAGATACTCGAGGTTAGGGTTTATCACCCATTTATAAGCAATATTTTAGGGGTCCTTAAATCAAACTTGCTGGACTGCTGTAGTCTTGACCAAATGAACCTTCTAGTCCAAATAATAGCTGTATGTGATTCCATTACGTCAGTTCCAAAAATAAGCTTTTTGTTTTTGCAAAACAGTGTGTTATGTCTGTGCACTGGGGAAGGGATTTGGAAATAGGAGGTCGTGCAATCCTGATACATCTGTCTACTTTCATGAAATGTTTGCTTTGATGCACATTCTAGGCCAGTATGTTGCTTGAATTCTTTCTTTATTTGTCATTAATTCATGTTGTATGTAGGGTTCTAAGACACAAAGTGGTGAATAAAGCTTTATATTTAACTACAGGATGGAAAGAGCAAGAACTGACAACTTTTTTATATTGTATCATTAATGTATTACATTCCCAGCTGGGAAGGTAAGAGGGAAGTTAAGTCTCCATACTCAGCCAGCTTCCTACTGCAGACACATGGATATCTTTACTTGTAGCATGCAGTCTACCACTTTTTCTAAATCAATGTTATCAACCATTTTCTTATCATTATTGTCTTTTTCCCCTAAGGATAGAAAGGAGAAATGATTTTAAAACACCGTATGATTTTGCATACAAACACCTCTGTTCTGAAATGAGATCCACATATATATTTAACCTAAAACCCCATAAGAATCATACAGTAGTCATTAGGGATACATATGCACACAGAAATATGTCTGCAAAGATATTGTCAAAAGACTAGGGTCTTAAACAGTTTCTGGTTTTGAGATTACTTCTTTTGTCTATGTATAACTCAGTGAAACCATATTAAATAGGCTAACTAGTACATATAAGCCTCAACTGAAATCTGGCATTAAGCCCTTGCATGCTGTTGTTCTGTGTGACTTAGAATCCAAACCCTAATGTAGATGCAGAACTCTGAATGTGTTCTCATGGGTAGTTATACTATACTGATGTAAATAGGTTGTTTTCAATTGAGATACTCTTTAATTATATTGGTTATTTATATTTATTATCACAATAAAGCCATCCTTTCTGAAGATGATACTTGTATCTGATGAGGTAAATCAAAATCCTATACCTGCACACCCCTGAATTGATTCTTGCAGCATAAAGCCATCTGCATTAAAATATATATTTCAGTTATAGAGTTATATTTTACTCCTGACATCTGGTCCACACAGCTTGACATTTATTGGATGATTTTATTTCATTTCATATCTGTTAACTTTTTCAATTGCTACTTTTAGGTTTTCTTACCTTTGCTTTCCTTATCACCCCCAGCCTTTTCCTTTTGCATTTGGATATTGATGCAGTTTCACCCCAGTTTGCCACTCCAGGTGTTTTCCATCTTGTAGGAATTCTGTCAGTGCTCCCTGAGGCATGCAATTCTCCCTGTCAGCTTGCCTCACAGACCCTGCAGAACTGAATGTTTCAGAAGCTGATTTCAACCAACACTTACCTCCCAACCATTCATTTTCATGACAGACATGGAGTATGCTGAAGAACATTCTGTTATATTCTTCTTATTCATCATTCTGCTATATGGTCAGAGAGTAAACTGTGGCTTTTTAGATTATGCTTTGCTCCATCAAAACTAGAGAAAAATATAAATGTGTTTCTTTATATGGGCATCTTTGGCTAGATGCACTCATATAAACCAGGCCCAAATGAGAGTTTGGATTTCTTCTACTGCATTTTCCCCAGGCATTAAAAATATCTTTGATTTTGATACAAATACCCATTTTATCTTCACATATAATACATTTCCAACACTACTGCCTCTCCTCCATTATTTTCTATGCCTATCTTGCTGCTTGTAAGGCCATGTGATAGTAAAATTGCCAGAAATGGTATGTCTCACTATGTGTAGGCAATATTAGTATTTTCTATCAATGATATAAAGATAGTTATTTGGTTCCATCTCTAAAGATAATCTATTATTACTATATAAAATAAAAGATTACATGGAATAGGTATTAGTCCCCTCATATTCTGAATGTTTTCCTTGCTTCACCAGTTTCCATAATAGCAAGTATAAAAATAGAAAAAAAAAAAAATCTACATTATTGTGTCATGTGCTTGGCATAGTAACTGTCTATTAAACAGTGTGTGTTATAACAATTATAAAGGAAACTGTCATGTTTTTTTCAGCTCTGAAGCTACAGTAAAAATGGCAGTCAAAGGATTAAGTTGAAAATCAACTCTAAGGAGAAAGGAAAGGGATAGGAAGGAAAAAGAAACTTGCGAAGAATCTGGGACGAATCTGTTCCTTGGAGTTCTTCATAGACTTGCTGAGCATGGTTTTTTTTTTTGTTGCTGTTTCCCCCCCCCCCCCTCAATGCAGCCTAATCTTTGCTTTTTGGAACCTGAAAATGAAGAATTATATTTTCTTCTGTTGTTTTTCTTGTTCTTATTGTTTCAAAAGCCTGTTACTGATTTTTACCCAAAGATTAGTAACACCTGCATTCATATACATAACTTTTCCTGAAATCTTGTTCATTACAAAAGAATTCGACTTAACAGTAGACTAACAGTCTACCAACCAGGGAAATGCAAGTTTATTTTTTAATTACCCCTATATATGAAGACTAGTGAAATTCAGCTATTCAGCATGAGAGGGTTGCTATCAATCATTTGCACTGAAAAGACAGATTTGTTTGATGTCTTTTTTGTTCCAGTCTGAAACGAACGGGTCAGTTCTGATTAGAGAGTTAACACTAGTAGACTCACTGAAAAATAGAAAACAGTTTAGATTTCTACATAGGACAAACAGATTAGAGAGAATGAATAAGTGAAATTAGTTAAACTAAGACAAAGTTTTGAGATGTGATGCTGGAGGAAGCTTTGTCTCTCCATTAATGGAGCTGTAGGTCAACACTTATAGTGCTGGAAGGAACAATGCCCATAAACATTCCTGACACTAATGCCAACCAGCACAGAATAACCCACATCCTTACTATTACATTCTCTGATCCTCCAGACATAGCGGTCACATCTAAACCACCTAGATTTAGGTGTTAGAAATGATCTCTGTGCTAACACATGAAGTATGCACAGAAATTGTTTAGGAGAGTAAACATTTATTTGGGCCAAAAGCTTATCAGAGATCATCCTAGCAATTAACAGCAAAGGGAGCTGAACTCAGTACATTAGAATGCTCCTTGGCAATGCATGGCTTACTAGTACTTAAGTTTCTTGAAGGAATGTATGTGCCACTGGCAGACACAATTTCCTGCATTTTACATGTAAAGCTCTGTATTCCTGGAATTCTGCATCTAATTTCTTTCAAAATTAAGGGAATATGAAATATTTGTTCCCCACCAAGACAGAAAAGAGTTCCCATTGCTGTTTCATATATCTACAGTCATTCTTTTTATCTACACTACCTACCTAGTTTAAACTCATTGGGTTTTTTTGTCAAAGCAAACCAAAGCCCCATCAGACATCAGCAGATCCAAAGCCCCATCAGACATTAGAAGGCCATAGTAACTGGATTATAGATCAGTTTGGACTAACTGATTGGTTTCCTGGTCTGGGTCTGGCCCTTGCCCTCAGGATGATTCTGTCTAGTGTACAAGGTATCTTGGAAAAGATAGAAAGAACAGTCTGATCAATATTCCTTACCTTAGCATCCAAACATTGCCGCTTATCCAGCCTCCCACATCCCAACATAGAGTCACACTGTTGTTGCTGCTTCTTTGAAAGCACTGTTGATGGGATTAGGATGCAACACTTCGCAGAAGTCGCATTATCACTACATCCTTATTTTTCAGAATTGAAAGCGGCTGCCATCATGTTGCCATGTGGTGGGTTGACCATGGCTGGACGCCAGGTGCCCACCAAAGCTGTTCTATCACTCCTCCCTCCTTCTCTGGACAGGGGAGAGAAAAAATATAACAAAGGGCTTGTGGGTCAAGATAAAGACAAGAGAGATCATTAACTAATCACTGTCACAGGCAAAACAAACTCAGCTTGGGGAAAATTAACTCAATTTATTACAAATCAAAACAGAGTAGGGTAATGAGAAATAAAACCAGATCTC
>JANZLQ010000008.1:25876552-25890823 GCA_026212715.1 Elanus axillaris
AAGCCGCTTCTGTAACCCCCCCCCCCCCCCCAAAAAACCTTGCCACAGAAACCCAATACATGCCATCATGCCCACAGAAACCCAATACATGCCATCATGCCCAACTGTCTTCCTTGTACAGCCTTCATTCAGTAGCAGCCTGACTCTCTGGTGCAGCCATGAGGCTGCAAGTTTGTTTGCTCTTCCTGTTGCTGCTATTTCCTGTGGCTCCTTGTTTCGGGTTGGGAGAAAATGTGTGTATAAAAGAGAGGAGGTGGTAAAGAAAGGTTCACTGGGAGATTCAGGAGACTTAGCCATGGAAAATTTAGGAATCAGAAATAACTGATGCTTCCAAGGTTGGAAGCAGGTTGGAAGCTGGAATTTGGGTATACAATTTGTACTTAAAGACAGGTCCAGTACCTTGTTCTAAATTCTTGTTCCAAACTCTGCTGAAATCACTGTAAAACTTCCCATTGAACTCAAGCAAATTTTATTCCTAACTTTAAAAGTAGTATAGCCATTTTCTCACTTGGTAAGTATTGAACTAGTGCCTCTCAGGGTACTATGAAGCATAGTGCATCTTTCTGCACCATTCTAAACCTAATGCTGGCTGAATTATAGCATTTATAGCAGATAATACATAAGAGACTGAAATGCTCCCCACCCCCCTTTTTTTTTCTCTGAAACTTCACAAAAAAGTTGATTGTGGCCAGAGGTTCAACACAAAAAGATTAACAACATGTAGCTACAGACGTAGGCAAGAATGGAGAGATATAGAACAGTTTAAAGAGTATTTAGCTAAAGCTAGAAATACTTAAGACTGCAGGGCTTGAAGAAATTTATACTAGAGCAATTACAGGACTTCTTATTGTTATTTCTCAACTGCTACTTATAATCTTTGAGAAGTGAGGAGGTTTGATTTAGGTATTAGAGAACTAGTGAATGATGCTCCTCAGTTAAACCAGCTTTCAATAAAGGGGAAAAGAGGAACCTGTGAAAATCTATACTAAGGAACATAAAAACAACATACAGAAAGATGCTGCTAGCCAATTATTAAGCAAAGTGTGGAAGTACAAAGAATACAATAGTGAAAGAAGAATCAGAAATTATAGATTTGTAACAGCAAACTATGTAGGACTATCTCAATTCCATTTTTTGAGAGGTGAGAAGGATGGGGTAGAGTAGATAGAATCCACAGGAATCTTTATTTAGTAAAAGATATTGACATAAACTTATAAGCAAACCAGAGAAATGTGTTCTAGATGTAATGATTGTAAAGTGGATGCACAGCCAGTAGAAAATAAATAAATACATAAATATTAAAAAAAATCCCTTCATGAATAGCTATCTTTACAAACCAGAAAAATATTTCAAGTGAGGTCTCCCAGGGTATACCTCCACTCCATAATGCAGTGCTTTGTTAGATAGCTAAGTTAATGCAATACTATTCAAAGGCATTCTCAGGAATGCAGCCTCTCCAGGGTTGATTACTTGCTTTACAGATACACCTCTTCTGATTTTGAACAAAATTTACTCAAACCTAATAGCAGTATATCTATCTAGCACTGCATTACACTGCATATCCAATGAAACTGTCTTGGAAAAAAATACTATTTACATTAATGTTTGTATGGTGAAACAGAAAAACCCACTTAAATATGTGGGCTGTCACCGATCTTGGCAGGAGCATAAAATATATGAGGTATAAGATTAGAACTTAGAATGATCATGATCAATTGGAGAAATGGGCTGAAACTGATAAGAGTAGATTCAATATAAAAGTAGAAGAAATACCACATTAAAAGAAATCAAATGTGTAAATCTAAAATGGAGATATAGATGAATCAAGCAGAGCCTGAATAAAAACATGAGGTTAATGAAAAATAAATAAATAAAACCAAACAAAAAACAAATCTCATTTTGAAGTATATTAAAGAAATGGCTGTAAACAAGGAAGCTGAGTATTTCCTCTCCCCTTAACAATAATACATCCTTAAAATGAAACCTGGGAATTATTTGTAATCTCCATAAAGTCTCATTCTTAAAGAGTATCCATTGCTCACAGAAACTATTTTCCTTTCTTATATGATAAAGAAAAGAAAACAAAGGTGCTCTGAAGTGCATCTCTAGGATATGTGGAAGGTAAACCTTTTAATAGTATTATTTTGTCTTGTTTTGGAGCCCTTCAAAAAAACCAAACCAACAAACTTGAAGCAATTAGAGAAACTGCACAAACTTATAGGATACTTAGATGCTGTGGTAAAAGACAAATCTTATCTGCTTATAAAATGAGATCTATAAAAAAAGATTAAAGAAACTGGAACTGTTTGATCTAGAAAACTGAAGGCTGGTTTAGACCATAATACCAGTTTTCAAATGCATAAAGGATACCTACTGAGAGGACAGTAACTAGTTGTTTTCCAGATCAATGAAGAGCAGAACAGAAAAATGATGTATTTAATTTTCACTCAAGCAGGTTTCCATAAAACACTGAATTATCTTATTCTGGGAGCCAGGCATTTAAAACTGACAGGGTAATTTATTATTCAGCACACAAAGAAAAATGTGTCACAATCACATCAATTCAATTCTACTGGACTCCTTGTAAAATAAAGTGGAACTGTAAAATGAGTCTGTGTATCAAAGTCTGGTCCCACTTGAGGTATTGGCTTTGCTGAGATATGTCTCTGAAATTATCCCAATTACAGAGTGGAAATGTATGTTTTTCCCTGGGTCAAATCCCCAGTAATCCTTAAGTTTAGTATAAATGCTGAAGAAAGAAAGAAAATTCAAATTAAACTAATAATCATTTTGTGAAATCGGAACACAACTTGAAGCAGAAGTTCAAAATACACTCAGAAAATCAAAAGAAACTAGGTAGTTTAATGCAATCTCATACTGGGATAAAAATAAAAAGAAATATAAAGGGAATCTCATAATTTTGATGTGAGAGAAATATAAACCTCTACCAAAAAAATAGCATACACATTTTCATGTAACCAATGTAACAGTAAATGACATACCTACCGTTGTGAGACCCCACACAGGTGAAATTACTTGTGTTTACCTCTGTTACACAAAAAATAATATATTTATCACATTTCCTTAGAAATGAAATTGAAATGTTTGTTAAAATTCTTTTCATCTCTTTCTCTCTCCTTCTGTCACTGCCTGTTTCTCTTATTCTTTTCTACTTCGGTCCCTGCCTGGCCATACTGAACTCTTCCTGGCAGTAAAAAAAAAAATAAATATGTAAAGAGATAAATCTTTAATCCAATTCTGAGCACAGAGAGATTTTCTGATCAGGCTTATGTTTGGCACAAGGTAAATCCAAAACAAAAGAGCAGACAGAAGATGGCTTAGCGTCTTACTGTCCTGAGGTCTCACTTCCGAATCCCAAATGTTATGACTTCTTATTGTGATTTGATCACAAAGCAGTCCTTAAAAAATCTGGCAGTCTAATGATTCTCACACACTACTATTGCAGTAAACATTGATCTAAGAAGGGCTAGTGTGTCATGTATGATACATAAAATGTAATGTGGTTAATTCATTTTTTTAGTCCACTTTTCTGAACCAATTATACTTGCCCTCCACCTGTGTAATCTGCTCATTTTGCTCATCAGTGCAGATTGTCTTCATACTTCCCATCTAGCTTCAGGATCTACCTATGTAAATACAAATATTTGCTGAAAGGAGTAACTACCTCAGCAGAGAATCTAATGAGGTCTATATAGAAATTTGTAGCAAATGGCTGTTAATTTAGGGAAACAGAGACCAAACTATGTTCCTCTTTTTAATGATACTTTCTCAGCCAAAATCATGGTAAATCATGATTGTTAATAAGTATTGCCATTTGTTTACTGCTGAGTGTTCAAGTCCCAAATGAGATAAGCAAATTGCTTCTGGTATCACAATACGTATGTGTTTTTGGAGGTTAGCAGAAGGAGCAGATTGCTGTCACCCATTCACAGGGACTAGAAGCATTGGCCATTTTATTCCTAGTAATACATTCAGTTGTCAAGGCCATAGTCTGCAAAACCGTGCTTCCAGAAGGGGAAGTTTCTTTTTTTTTTTTTATTGTTTCATCTGTAACCAGGGATTTTGAAAGGAGTTCAAAGTAGCAAAATGTGTAGGAGAGCAGATCATCCCCCATGCTTGTGAAACTGAAGCTATTTGTGGTGACAGCACTAAATGATCATCTCCACAGTGATGGGATGGAGTGCTTGTGGCTGAGCCAGGGGCTGAAATGCACAGAACAAGCTTTTCCAATTCAAGGCCCAGCTGCAAGCAGCAGTAAACTTTTCTCCTCCCTGACTTGTCCTTTTGCTGCTTTTGAAGCCTTACGCATACATAAAATGGGATTCGGATAACATAAAGACTAACTTATAGATAGATACCTTACCTTGCCTCAGGCTCCCTTTATACACATTGGAGAGAAATAGATAACTTCACAGAGCAATGTATTTCATGAGACAGCTATCTAAGATTGGCCAGATTATAAATTTTTGGACATGCTAACCATAGATCCATTCTGAGAGGATACAATATTCCCTCTGAAGATGTATATTTATGTACACTAAATATAAAGTATCTGTATTAATATTGGGTTTATATCCTTACAAATGTAAAAAGTCTAAGTAATTTTAGTCTCTTTAAAATTATGTATTTCACCTAGGTTTGTGAGACATTGAAGGAGTTCATCTCTCACACACTGCTGTGGGGCAAGTTCAGTAGAAGGATGAACTCCGCTTAATGAGGAACCGCATGTGAGGAGCCGATCAGCACCAACCAGAACCGGACACCAGTAACAGGTATTGGTTGTTGTGGAAGGCATGACCTGCCGTGCTGTGCCGTGACATGACATGCTGTGTCATGCTGTGCAGTGTGCTGTTCTGGGTTTGGCTACATGGAGCTGGGCAGCTCCCACCATCCAGCCAGAGGTCACACAGCGCTGACGTGAGGAAGGGGCTCAGGGCCGCCCCAGGGACCCTTCGCCACCACCGCCCCCCAATGGCACCTGCACATGAGAGTGAGAGTGACAGGAGTCCTTCGGGGTGCTGCACAGAAAGCATGGAAGGGTGTGATGGGCCTGGAAAAAAAGGCGGGAAGGGGCCTGCACGAGGCGCAGGCAGGAGCCGCCCCGCACGTGGCCACCGGAGCTGGGCCTCTGGGCTGGCTGGAGCCACGCTGGGCCCAGGGCTGGTGACATCTTCCTCTTGTCTCTTCCTTTTGCCCTGTAATCCCTACACCTCGTCCCTTTAGACACAACCCCACTGACCAAGTCTGGGACCAGGAGTGGATCCACCTGCCCCCGGGCTCCTCTCTGAGGAGGAGTTTAGAAAGCAAAAGGATCTGCTCTGAACCTCCTGACCCAACGGGAGGGATCTCCTTATTGTCTTCCCTGAACAGATGTATGTGTATTACAGCAGGTTAACATGGTTTACTGACTGTAGTTTCGTGCCAATTCCTGTTGTGAGAAGCCCCCCACCTACTGTTACACCTTCCAAGGTCAGGCTGCTTCTGCCTTGAATAAAACATTCAACTGATCGTCTGGCATGGCTTCACTTTAATTTAGCCCAACGGAATTCCGAACTCACCATGACCCCTCCCTGGTCTGTCCAGCAGTGGTTATGACAGGGTTTTTTTTTATTTATGTCAGTAGATTTTGAGAGGTGTGTAAATATATACATCTTAGCACCATCTTCTAATCTCTTTGTATTGGGTATGGCTGTTATGGAGTTAATTTTCTTCATAGCATCTCATATGGTAATGTGTTTTAGATTGGTTACCAAAACTGTTGGTAACACATCAGTGTTTGAGCTACCCCTGAACAGTGCTTGCACAGTTTCAAGGCCTTTGTTTCTCACTCTGCTGCCCTAGTGAGTAGGCTGGGGGTGATCAAGGGGATGGGGGTGGACACAGCTGGGACAGCTGATCCCAACTGACTAAAGGGATATTCCATACCGTATAACATCATGCTCAGCAGTAAAACTGGGAGGGGAGTTTTTCTAAAGTATCTGTTGCCTGGAGAGCAGCTGGGCATCAGTCTGCTAGTGGTGAGTGAATGCTTTTGCATGACTTGTTTCTTCCTTTTTCACTTTATCCTGATCCACAAGATTTCCTTCTTTTACTCCTCCAGTTGTCTCCCCCATCTCTTTAGGAGGAGTGAGCAAGTGGCTGGGTGGAGGCTTTGCTGCCTGTCGTGGTTTAACCCCAGCCAGCAACTAAGCACCATGCAGCCGCTCACTCACTTCCCCCCCCCCCACCCAGTGGGATGGGGGGGAAAATCAGGAAGAAGATGTAAAACTCATGGGTTGAGATAAGAATGGTTTAATAGGACAGAAAAGAAGAAAGTAATAATGATGATAACAACACTACTAAAATGACAACAGTAATGGTAAAAGGATTGGAATGTACAAATGGTGCACAGTGCAATTGCTCACCACCCGCCGATGGACACCCAGTTAGTCCCCCAGCAGCGATCCCCACCCCCACACCACCCAGTTATTTCCTGAATGTGACGTCCCATGGTATGGAATACCCCTTTGGCCAGTTTGGGTCAGGTGCCCTGGCTGTGTTCCCTCCCAACCTCTTGTGCCCCTCCAGCCTTCTTGCTGGCTGGGCATGAGAAGCTGAATAATCCTTGTGTTTAGACTAAACGTTATTTAGCAGGAACTGAAAACATCAGAGTATTATCAACATTCTTCTCATACTGAACTCAAAACATAGCACTGTACCAGCCACTAGGAAGACACTTAACTCTATCCCAGCTGAAACCAGGACACTGTCACACATGTAAACCCACCATATTCTCAAAACATTACAATGTTCTGATGAAAAACTGAAATTTAGAAACTAATTGCTAACTTGTTTAAATTTTTTTTCCAGCTACATAAGCCTATTTAAAAATATTCACTAGTCTAGTCTTAAAATACTCAAACACTGACATAAGTATTAATTGCTTCGTCTGCAACCCCACTTTAACTGTAGGCAATGGAAGAGTATTCAATGTATGTAGAAAAAGCTCTTACAAAGTACCATAACATGTACAAAGATCTATCCTATTGTCATTGCATTTATATAGTGGGTTTTTTTCTCAACACAGTGAACACACAGTATGTCCTTTTACACAATAAAAAATGGAGTTTCAGACCAAGTCTCTTAAGTAAAAAATTTCCTTTGCATACTAACCTCTTAGTGTACAAGTTACAAAAATGCACTACACCTCAACATTGTTTTTTATAGTACCCAAATCTGGATAATTTGCTGATATCACTGAATTTTTTTACATAATCCATAAGGATTTAGGTTTTGGTTTGACATCTGCAGTGTTCTGTTGAAGCTCTAGAACAGAATAGAGCAAAGAAAAAGGAAAAGAAAAAAAAAAAGAAAAAACCCTCAGGTAGATATTAAACTGCCTGTGTAAAAGCAGATTTAATACATTCCTGAAAGACAGAGAAGAAAGTATAAGGTCATCTGATTGCATCCAGATAATTGATTAAGCTGCTCATTGCAGCTGGGTCACTTTGTTTAAGCAAAGAAACCAGTGAATTCCACTGGGAATATTGCAGCATCAATAATACAACCTCTAAGAAGCTTATAGCTTATACCCTATTTTCAAAAAAAAAACCCCAAACAAATGAATCTCAGAAGGGTGCAGTCCTGTAAGAACTTCTGCCTATATTAACTTCAGGATACAAATAATCCCATTTGAACCTAAAGTTGCTAATATTAAGAACTAGACTAAAATCTGCAACCTTGGATAGCAGTGCCTGAGTCACTGAATTCGGTGGGAATGGCTAAAGACTGAAATTAATCTCGCCACACTTTGCATATTTAACAGTAATCTAAACAAGTAGTATAGTTTCTCTCTTCTGGAAAGAGTAAATGAGTCTTTTCTGGAACATATTTTGACTCCAACAGAGACACTTCAAGCTAAGTTTCAGTATCACTTGACTTGAACCTAAGAACAAGCTGCTACTGAAAGGGGTTCTTCCGGTTCTTCCCACCTTTCCCTGTGGGTTCCTCATTCCTGTGCCAGCAAAAGGATCTGGGCAGCCAGTTTGACTGAGAAGCTTGAAAACTAATCTCTGTTCTGCTGAGTTACCTTTAGGCTGAGCCTCTTCCCTGGAGCAGTGAGAATTGATTCTGGAGCCAGAGGTAAGGGCAAGATTGCCCACTTTTTGGCAGAAGCCCTCAGTCAGGCTGGTTTAAAATTTTATGGCATAGTTGCTTAATTAATTGATTTTGTTAATTTGGTTGATTTAAGATCAGGCTGTTCCTGACAGTGATCTTTTTTTTTTTTTTTTACTCTTCTTCCAGCCTTTGCCATGTTTTCTGCAGCTTTCTTAATACTGTGCTGTAGTCTTGTGGAAACAGGAAGGTGGCAGGGAGAAATACACATGTGCAATGAGATCACCAAATTGTTCAATTCATTCCACCGGTCAGCAAGTGTTATATCAAAAACCCAGGAGAGAAAGAAAAAAAGATTGGCCAAAGGGTGGGGTGCAAAAAGTGCAGGATCATAACTTCCAGTGGAAATATAAGTTGCTGTCAGCTTCTGATGATAACAAGCCCTCAGGGCAAAGTATTTAGGAAAAATTGTCCGTCAGAGTTACCTTTCTCTTCAGTAATTATAAAGAATGGAAAATTAGTTGAGATTATTTACCTCAGTTTTTTGTGATATTAATCCCCTCTTACATGACAAGAAAAGCTGTCATATAGTGCTTTAACTTGCTTTTCCTATTTCTTTAAAAAAACCACAAAGATAACCAACACAACAAAAATCCAACCAAACAAAAATGTTCATTACAGGCAGAATTGCCTCTATCTTTCTCTTAGCTCCCCAACAATCATAAAGAGGTAAAGGAGAGTTTATTTAATGTCATTTTTTTTTAATGTATAAACAGCTTCAAGATTGCAGTTATTAACAGACAGTGACGAGAGATAAATCTTATCTTACTCTTCAATTAAATACGCAAGATGAGGATATCACAAAAACTGATGTCAGGTAGAAAATGTTTCCTTGTTTCCATATTAAGATCTTTTTGATTTGCTTACTTTACAGATGATGATTTTAGATAGGCTAACATTTTAAACATGTCCACGACTACAGCTGCCTTAAAATCTCTGCAGTTGTGTCACATGTGGAATAACAGAGCTAACACATTGAAAAGGATTTGGGGAGAAGAAGCTTATGAGCTGAAAAGTAGCTCATGGAGTTCAGTCCACAGGAGTGAAATGTAGTAATGAACTCAGGACTGATAATATTCACTGGCAGAGGCTACTAAAGAAATGTCTATAAAGAAATGAAGTGTATTACATGGGCTAAGGAAAACGATTTTGCACTCATCTGTGAAATATGTAGATGCAAAACAGAGCAAGTAAGATCTTCCACTGGATTTTTCAGAAGGATGTTAAGAAGTGGTTTCTTAGCAGCTGGATTTTCAGAAGATAAATCAGGATGTTTTTAAATTAGAGGAATTCTCCCAGTGAGGGTTCTCAGGAAATCTGGGTTTAGCTGTGCCAGAAATGCTGTATGTAAAATTGGGCAAGTCGTTTACCTCAAGATTTTCAGGAAAATTTGAGTCTCAGTTATGAGCTTAGTTGCCTTTCTGTTAGTTATAAAAATCTTACTTCCTTCCTCTAACTCTTTTTGCCTATTTTAAACAGCCTTGTCCCCTGGTACTCTCTTTTAATGGAGAGAATATTCTTTCTTCTCTTTCTACAGAGCTTGAGTCTTTTGCCTTGTTTGGGGTATTGCATCAACATATAGATACAATGCAGGAGATAAATCTCTTCTATTGCCTACAGGATTAAATCTGCTCTGGATTTATATGTGCCACTGAAATAAAATGGAAAACAATAGTATTGACACTCTCAGATTATGGGTGTTTGATATTTTTTATTCTGGATAGTCAGAATTCATACAGAAAAATGATAAACAAATTTACTTGAAAACTAAGAGATCATGAACTGAGCTGCAGTTTATATTTAAGCAGAACTTCTTTCTACCAAAGTTATACAAACATTAAAACTAAAACCTACACTTCAATACGAAATCCTGAGATTCACTCACTATGAGACCATTCACGCTACAGTTCTAGTGCATGTGTAGATTGGAAATGCAGCACAGTATGAACTCCTCAGAAGGCCAGACAAGCTATGTAAAACAGAGTATGTACTAACAAAAAGGAGGAAGATTTACATTTTACTAAGTTGGGTAGGAAATAAGAGTAAACCAGACAGATTTTAACTGACCTTAACATAGAGGCAAGATATTATCATGTCAGATGTAAAGCTCTGTGCAGAACCTGGTAGTGGTTCCCAAGCAGAAGGCATCTTAAATGAGCAGTGTTTAAAGACAAAAGTATGTAAACACACACAGCCAAAGAGTGGTAGCCACTAAGTTACTGAACCGTCGTAAAAATCAAAGATAGTTGGAAGAACACCCAGCTAGCTCAAATTAAAGATAGTAATTATGCTGTGTCACTACTAACACTTTTTGACTCTTTAAATATATATAGTAAATTTGCTACATTGCTAAACTTAATTTCCTTTAGGGACTTGATACTGGTATTTGAGCATTTATACATGTAAAATGATATATAACTATATAAAAATAGCAATCTGGAAAGGAAAAGAAAGTAACAATAAGACAGCATTGGAAGTAAACCACTGGAAGTAAAAACAAACATATATTTAATTGAAGATAAATCATCATATTTTTCTTCTACTGTATTTCTTTATTTTATCATCAACTTCTTTATCCACCTGTTCCCTGATTCCAGTTCTTGCCTTCTTACAGAGTTAAATCCATGGATGATAATCATCTTTCATCTGCTGCTGGTGCTCATTTGCCCTCCTGCTTAAGAACTGGATCCAATTCCCTTCTAAAAACCTGTGAAAAAAAAAACAAAACAGGTAAAAGGCCAATTAGTTCAGGCAGAAACAATTACTGCTTTGGCTTAAAGGTATGTCTGCCTGCCATAATCACATCTGTCGTACTGCTTTGAAGAAAGTGAAGCTTCATATAGGGCCAGAGATGCATTTGCATAATCTCTTTGACAATAAGTGACAGAACTACAATAAGGCCTATTTTGGACTACAAAAAATTGTGAGCTGTGAGGTGAGAATATGCAGTGGGAATAATAAGACAAACATTGCAGCAGAAATAAGAAAGAGTAGATGGGCTAGGCAAGTCAGATGTCTTCTTAGCTAGTGGAAAAGAATATTATATACAAAAGCACTTCTGAAATGGTTATGTTTCTACTGATGTAGGTATTTCTGAGCAAAGTAAGAGCACTAGAAAATTGAAGTAGCAGAGGAAGACCAAAAGATGCAGTATTTAGGAGAATAAAGGTAACTTTAAGACAGTGCATAGACTTCTGCTGAGGAAAACAAGGAACACCTTAATTATGTGAAGCTCTTAGCATGTGCATATTGGGAAGATTGACACATGGGACCTATAGCCAGTGTAAGACCAGAGCTACTTTGTATTATGTAATACTGTATAGATACAAGTGAATCATGCACAGCAAATCAATGTTTAAATGTTTAAAAATTTATTCTGATAATACCCTTACAAGAAAAATATTCAGAACTGTATGTTGTCAGTATATTCACATCATGTGTATACTTTAAATATATTGCTTATAACACTGAAATGTATGTTGTCATTGTATTTACATATTAGTTAATTTTTCCTTAGATTTACTAAACACATCATTGATATTCATGTTGTTTACACTTTGAATTATTAGCAAATGTTGCAATTTGATTTGTCTCATGTGTGACTGGTCAGATAAATTAGATGCTTTTATTTCCAGAACTTGATCACCAAATACACTCAGAACAGATTCTTTCACAAGTACAAACAGAAATTTTCTGCAAAAATGTGTGTTAGTAAAATACAATTGTCCACAGCAGATATAATGTAGTTGCATTGTTATCCATAAATACTTTGGTGTGACAGGGAAATAAAAGCCCAGCTACCATATATGGTATGTCAGATCTCAGCTACCATCAGCTCTCAAGCCCTTTTAGTGTTTTACACAGTGGTGGAGAAAACTTAGATGTTGGCTTGTCTCTTGAAAATCTAGCTATCTAGGGATAGTGTCTCTAAGATTATTTGCCTTGTTCTTTATGTCCTAATGTTAGGAAAATAATACTGAAATAATCTGCTTCCAGCATGCACATCAACTTTTCTTCACTTTTGTGAATTATTTTTCTGACCATTTTATTGCAAATTGTTGAAAAGATCTTGCTGACTGGAACAAATTCTGTGTAATCAAGGATAATTCTTTTACAATGGCAAATGAACCTTTATTGAAAACTTGTATGACCACAATCCAAAAAATGAGTTATCAAGACCTCAGTGTAAATAAAGACAGTATTCAACTTGATCTGCAGACTAGCTTGTTCCTTTTACTTGGCAGTCGGCGTGCAAGCATTGATTGAAGACAGTTGAAACGAATAAGAATTGAAGTTGTTTAAAGTAGAGGTTATAAGCTATGGTAGTGTTGTTAATCAATCTATCCTTTAAACAGTGTGAACAGAAACAGTTACTTTCAACTCAATTATTTCAATTTTCCTAAGAAGACAAGAAATTGTAGGTCATATACTTACATCACGATGAGGACTTAGTGCTTCCTTTCTGGCCTTGCATAAAGTTGGGTCTTCTCAAGTGTTACCATGATTTGGGTCTATAATCTGCTTACTTTAAATTCCTATTTTCTCTTCAGGTTATACCTAGTGGCCAAATTAAATGTATTATATCTGTAATATATTGAATTAAATAAATATTTTGTTATTTTCATGTGTCCAAACTGAAGTGTTTGGCTTGCAGCTGAAAAAACAAAATCAAAAAAATATCCCAAGCAAAATTAACACTTTTTATTCAGAAAGAAGACCTTGGTATTGGTATATTCATGATTTTCTGCAAAAAAGCACGTGACCTTTACAACCATATTCTGCTTCTAATGTAATCTCCTAATGCATTGAAGTAGTATTATGCTATGTTTCTTTGTAATTTACTTGATGTAATTTATTTTTTTATATAAGATTTTAAGGTTTTTTATGTTCTAGAATAGAAGTAACCAAAGTACTTCATGCTCTCATTGTCCATGAAGGGATAGGCTCCTCATCCAGATGACACTTTACCTCCTTTCAGGGTCAGTTTAGAGACTTTGTAGCAGCCAAATTAAATGAGAATAGCATGTGTAACACATTTATACTTAGTAGAGTAGTACCTGTTGGACTGTATTGCTGTAGTCATCATATCACTGATATGATTAGATTTCTCTTGCCTGCAAATGTTTCCAAAGACACAATGCATGCATCAGAGTGGAAGAAACTGACTTGTGCACAGTGCCCTTCATAGACATACCTGTTATTCACACAAACAAAACAAACAAAACAAAACCAAACCCTGGCAAGCAGCTATTCTTTGTTAAGGATTATTTGATAACTGCTTTATTCAGAGAGAATGACTCATTAGAAAGTTTATTTTATTAAGAGAGAACACTCTTAATGTCTATCAAGTGGCACATTATAAATAACTACAAACAGTGCAGATAAGGAGTTAATCAGATCTCTAGCTTTCCAACCCTTGTTGGAACAATATTCCTTAGTAACCTCAACAGGCTATCTACAAACAGTGTTGATGTTTTTTCAGATCCTCAAGCACTATTTGCTTCTTTCTCAAACCCTTGTGATATGCAGGAATGCTCTAGGCATTGAACAAGTCAAGAACCCCTCCTGGTATTTGCTCAAGAGTATTTTCATTGAGAGATTTTCCTTTAATCAAAATAAATAGGCTGTTTCATGCCAAAAGTGATCTTATTGACAGATCCTAAAAATGTTAAATGAGCAACCTGTTCTGTAAATGTTGCTTTTCTAATTTAAAATCATTACAGCACTGGAGCATTGACATAGTGTTATTTGTTATAATTTCTTGTTTGGTTAGTGTAAGTTATTCCAGTGATTTCTTCTTTGATTTTAGCTTTATTTAAAATCATTAGCACAGCATTTACATTTATATTTACAATCTTCACAGTGAACCAATACATGGAAGTGATGGAAACCAATACAGTTTTAATACTGGTTTTGGCATTTGCTAAATTAGATCTCTTAACTTTTCAATATTCAACAGATTCATGTTTCTAAGTTAGTTCTCTAATAGATTTTGTATTTCTCTTGGTATTCAGATATTTCTATTTTTCTGTGTTAATTTATAACACATAATGAAAAATGAAGCAACAGTCATAAAATATAGTGAATAACGAGGTG
>JANZLQ010000008.1:25901197-25921378 GCA_026212715.1 Elanus axillaris
GTGAATTTGAGCTGGGAAGGAAGGAGGGGTGGGAAGTAGGTGTTTTAAGATTTGTTTTTATTTCTCATTATCCTACTCTGATTTGATTGGTAATAAATTTAACTAATTTCCCCAAGTTGAGTTTGCTTTGCTCATTACAGTAATTGGTGAGTAATCTCTTCCTGTTCTTGTCTTGACCTATGAACCTTTCACTCTATTTTCTCTTCCCTGTCCAGCTGAGGAGGGGAGTGATAAGAGTGGCTTTGGTGGGCACCTGGCATCCAGCCAGGAACAATCCACTGCACCTGGGGACTATACATCACTGAGAAAAGAAATAAAACCAACAAAACAAGAAAAAAAAAAAGCAGAGAGAAGCCTACCATTGATCTTTTGAAATTCTTACTTTTAAGTTTTAAAGCCAAAAGCAAAGGGCCTAAAGTGTAACAAGACAAATATATTTCTATTGATAAGGATAGCAAACCTCAGGGACAGATGGCTTCTTGGGAAAACTGTGAAGTTCCCTTATGAATAGGCAAAATAGGATGATTTTTTAAAGCAGACTAAATAAATATGTCAGGAATGCTGTAGGCATATTAAGCTTTCTTTAGGCTAGAAGAAGCAGACTAAGATGCCGTCTCACAAGTTCTTTCACAACGCTTTTCTATGACTCTGTAACAGGTAACTCCATTTCTTCAGGACTGAAGCTCACGTAGGCAGATTCTTGTCAGTTTTACAATAGTAGTTCAGAGCAGAAAGGTACTGTAACAGTGTAAGTATGGAATAACTGTTCAACCTCTTTCCCTTCTGAGGTAGGGTCTTCGCTGCCTCGGTTTAAGAAGAGTTCCCCTGGCAGCTCCCTACATAGTTCAGGTATTACATAGCCAAGCATTTGTTATGCCAATATAGATATGCTGAATGGGATACATTTCCTTTTTAACTGCACTAATCATCTGAGGATTTATAGACAACAAAGGGAAATAGACATGCAGAGTGTGATTCATCCGACCTACTTTAGATATCTATTTGAGGAAGTGGATTCTGTCCTTAAAGCACCTATTAATTTCCAAAAGACTGAGTAGGATTGCTATCTTAAATGAAAATGCCTTAAATGAGATTCCCATCCACTTTTGCTAACCTTATGATGGTAAGTGTGATATGGGTACTATAAAAAGAAGAATCAATCATATAGTTATACCATCAGCTATCTATATATCTATAGTTATACAGATAGGACTTTTATCTGATGATAGTCTTGATGGACAAAGTAACTATCCTCACAGATGAGGGATTTATTTCACATCTGTAGTGCAATTGGAGACAGCCTGACTCACAGCTACATCTTTCTGCAACTTCAGTACAGTTTATACAAAGTTTTAGTGCTTTGCTCATATTTTTAATCTTTTCTTCTCATACACACAAACTTTCACAGATACAATAAGACCAATTCTCAGACTGGATCCAGGTACAGTCTAAAAACATTGAGAGGCTGTTCCACTGTACAGCCGTTGCAACTTCATGACTACAAGAGAGAACCTCATGAATTGAAAGAAGTAAAAACAGTTACAAAAAATTCAAACATCTTAGAACTGAATTACTAACTGCATAAAACCTCACTGACTTTTGGGGAAGTCTTACTGTTTTGTATTAATAGTAGATTAAATCTTGTACTGCCAAAATTCATGTTCCTCTTCTGTACATTAAATAACATGTACTTATAAGAAAGGTAAGATTATTTTTCTTTTTTCAGAAATAAACCCAATAATGTTCTACTTATTTACTTTTAGCATGAATGTAACACTTTTTTTTTTTTTTAGACTGTTAGAAAGGCAAATAGTATCTCTTAAATCAACTTCGTAATCAGAAACTTTTCCAGATCTATGTGTTTACAAGTACCACAATTGTGGAGAAATGAAATAGTAATTATAATTTTATCTCCTACCCACAAAATAATAAATAAATAAATATTTGTAGGTATATAAAATACTTGCCTAGAGCAATTAACATGTACAATTTTACAATGCTGACCCAGGCAATGTAGAGACTTCATGGTTCACTTCTTACAACCAGACCCCAAATCCAATTGTCTTAAAACAAAATAAATTGCAGAGGGGAACCTTTAGAACTCTTTTTTAAGGAAGATTAAGAAAATACACAAGATTTCTAGATATAAGAGAATGATGATGCTAATTTTGTATTTAGTACATGCTATGTTAGGAAATATTAGTTAAAATATACGCCTCTCTCTCTTGTAAGATTTATCCCTTCTGGGTCTCCAGGATTTAGCAGAATTGGATCCCTAATCTCCTGTAAATCTGTAACAGTACCTTGCATTGCCAGTACAAAATTAATAGAATTACATCAGCAAATCCACTAATAAGAACACTAATGAGAATATGGAAAAAACAGACTATGAACATTACAAAAAATGCAAATTTCATGACATCAGCAGAGAAAAGAAAAGTAGATAATTTCTGCTGCATTAAGTGTATTTAGAGTGATGAAGAGGTCATTGGAATCAAAGGAACTTCAGCATATGCTTAAATTTGAGCTTAAGGGCTACTTCAGAAGAGAAGTTGAAAAAGATAATTAGTTTAAACGTAAAGATGCTCATTAAATATAATAAAAAATTGACAACAGATTCTACTGCCCATTTCAATGTGTAACGTAGAAAAACAAATTGTGATTCCTACTAGGATTATACATGTGAAATTATACCAGTTGCAGTTTCTAACAGAATGTACAAATCACCAACACTATACAGAGTAAGAGATGCTTTGTCTTTCCAACCAAAAGAGTTTTGATGACAGGATCATATTCAGCATCCACCACTAATTTCCTATGCCATTCTTATTTCCTCAGGCTAAGCGTAATGCAAATTGACCTGGAGTAGATACTGAACACTGTCATTTTTTACAGAAAATTGCTCATGGATATGAATTGTTCTTTTACCTTTATATAAATTTAAGGCTGGATTTAGCTGATAAATAACCTTTTGAAGTATTTCTCATGACTACCAGGTGCTCCTTTCCTGTAAGTCCACCTGTAAGCAGATCAGTGGGCAGTTCCATGTATTGCAAGTACTGAAATTATTCAGTAGGGACCAGATCCTGAAGCTGTTGCCATTTCAGCACCTTCATCCAAAACAAAGAATGATTACAGGAATGGTTGCTTTGACCAGCTGAGGACTGAATAGAAGCTGGTAGGGAATTTTATTGCTCAGTATTAGATAATTTCGCTCTATGTATTTTTCACAAAGTTTTAGAGAATTTCTGTGCCAGTAACTTAAAAATATTACTTATTTGATTAAAGTAAGTCCATTAAAGCCAAGTTAAACATTAGTGTTGGAGCTGAATCTGGCATGGGATGTGGAGTGCGAAAAGGCTTCTCTAGCACATAAAGTATTTCTATAAGTGTATATATAAGGAAAAATGTGGGCCCGCTATTGAGCGGGGCAGTGGCCCTGATGACACAGTGCATGGTACAGGCTGAGGTACTGACAGCCTTCTTTGTCCCAGCCTTCACCAGTAAGACAGTTCTTTGGAAAGCCAAGGCCCCAGAGACAAGGAGGAAAGTCTGGAGCAAGGAAGGCTTAGAGACTGATCTAGATCCGATTTAATTACGAGATCTAACCCAGGTGATAAATCTGGCCCTTATTTTACATCATCTATATCACAAGCAGTAGAGGAATTTAAAGACAATGTACTAGAAACAAATTTTAATAGTCAGAGATCCTAATATTTTAAATTGTTTCTGTGCAGAAATCGTATTATGATTGACATGATAAAGGTCCTAGGTTTTTAATTTAGCAGAGCAACTTTCTCACAACAAATATGCAAGTTGTAATTAATTAACTTGCTACTATTTTTATGTCAAAACATTGAAGCAAAATATGACTTCACTAAAACCTTTCAAGACTTACAGATAGCATGGATTTTTTAAATAGATTTAACCCTATATTCTATAAAAAGTGGCAATAATTAAATTCTTGTCTATTTAAACACATTTTTAAACAAATAAGTTAATTCTAAACTAAAAAACTACATCTACCTCCTACCTTCAATTTCTGGGAAAAAAATGGTTTCCATGGAATCATAAAATGCAAACATCAGAGTTAAATTTAATTTTTAATTTCAATCGTTGGCTATTCATTGAAGTAGTTGATTACTAACATACACATATTTTATAAATAAATATTATAGATTCCAACATTTTATCCAAGTCATAGTTTAAAACACAGTTTTCTGATATTCTGGGAATATTGATTGTACAGTAGTTACAATCCATCTCAGATTCATCTTGAATCAGATAAGCTAGAGCACTGGAGCCTAAAATATCCTTATTTACTTAACTGTTCTCCTACACATTTCCCCTGTTTTACATTGCGCCAGTTAGTTGTGTCCAAGACACACTTACTACAGGGAGAGAGGGCCCTTAGCAACACAGGCTGCACCTACCAATGCCACTTGATCTTTTGGCTCTTGATCTGCCTGTGGTACTTTTTTTCTATTTATCAGTAGGGTCTGTTAGTAGGCCTCTAATTGAGAAGAAACTGAGCTTCTGGTCACTGCATTGAACAGTACGTGAGAGGTAATTTGACATAACACATGCCCATTTATCAGAGTTTATGATAATCTTCAGAATGACGTCAAGCTGTGTGGTGCGGTCAGCACACTGGGGGGAAGGGATGTCATCCAAAGGGACCCTCACAGGCTTGAGAGATGGGCCCGTGTGAACCTCATGAAGTTCAACAAAGCCAAGTGTAAGGTCCTGTACATGGGTCGGGGCAATCTCAAGCACAAATACAGGCTGGGCGATGAGTGGATTGTGAGCAGCCCTCAGGAGGATGACTTTGGGGTATTAGTAGATAAAAAACTGAATATGAGCCACCAATGTGCACTCACAGCCCAAAAAACCAACCATACCCTGGTCTGTGACCAGCAGGTCAAGGGATGTGATTCTCCCCCTCTACTCTGCTCTTGTGAGACTCCCACCTGCAGTACTGCATTTCAAAACTCATTCTAGCCATACTTCTAACAATTCTTCATTGCCTTTTATTCTGAAATTCTTACAAATAGCAGCAAAGCCCTTTAGCTTATGGCCTTATTATTTTACAAACATGTCACTCTCTCAGTTTCTATTATTTCTCCAAGTTTACTCATCAACACACTTTGACATGGTGTCCTTGGTATTGCTAAAGTATATAATACTAATATTAATGTATATGAGATTAATTTTGTCTTTCGCTTACACACTCCAGTACTTGGGAAACCAGTAGCTCAGCACTCTGCAATGACTTTCTTTCAGGTGTGATCTGTACTACTGTTTCAAAAACTTCTTGATCTTTGGACATTTCCACCAAATGGTTATGACTCTCCACAGTCTCTAAAATAGCAGAAGTAGACAAATATATACATAGACTGAAAACAAGCCAGTTAATCATTATGTTGGCTATTATTATTACTAATGAAAAATCTTCTTAGACTGACTTTTTTTCTTAGAAGATTTATGTTTTTTTCATCTTGTCAGCCTTCTTCCTGAGAATAGTACTGTAGTGTGGGCTGAATGGTAAATGGATATAGATGCTCCAGTTTAATTCTTAGAGAAACTGGAAAGAAGAACTCAAAATAGTGGAGATGGGTATTGCTGATAAGGTTGTGATAAGTTTTTAAAAGATAAAAGTAAAAAGACACAGCTCTGAAAAGTTGAGATGGAAAAGTTTGACACCTTTTGTATACATATCTTTCAAATGAGAGGGAGGAGAGGGTGAGAGATTGTCCGGCAAGGAGGAGTGTTACGTATTGGACCATATATATGGAAGAAGTAAAAATGGATTTGAAGTTCATTCACTCAACTTGGGTAGGGAGACAAAAGGAAAAAAAAATCACTAAATATCTGTATCTGTGTATTGTCATTATGAGCAACAGTAAGTACCTTGCTGGATGGTTTCTGACACAGATTACTACCTAGATATTCTTTGCATAGGTTAAACCTATGTTATATATGCAAACCTATATACTTTATAGGTTCTTACACAAAACTTCTAGTTGTGTAAACTTCTACAGATTTAGTGAACCACTGATATAAAACCCTTGCCTGTGATCAAAAAGTAAAAATAACAGTAAAAATAAAACAAACCAAAAAAACCCTTCCATAAAACTTACCTTACTTATCTATGTTTATGTGTCCTGGAGAAAAACAGTTTTCGTTTATTGTAGCCACACAATTTGTCTTTTGAGATGTTGAGATCATAAGCCTTAACCCAGAAGCATTAGACACAACTGTAAAAAAAAAAAAAAAAAAAAAATCAAAAAAGATGTTCTACAGTGCCAGTGAAGCACCCCATGTTCTGTATGAGTGCAGTCAGCTAGAAAATCCCACCCGAGCAGTCTGAGCCAACAAATATTGAACCATTCCATGAACAGCAATTGCTTCTACTGGAAAAGTTCAGTGCAGTTGTCCGTGTAGCTCCTTAGAAACTGTGCTCTTTTCTGGAAAACAAGGTGGAGGATTTGGAGCATCTTAAGAAAAAAAGGGAACTGAACAGAGGATATCCACACTCTCCATAGACAAGGAAAACCTGGACATCTAGCGCAGACTTGTTCCCCCATGTCTCAGACAGAAAGACTAACAACTCCTGGATTTGTCCTTTGGTGCTTGTTTATTAAAGGCATCTCATTCCAGGAGAGAACTTTGAAAGCCAAGTGCATGGATATGACTCTAGACAAAAAGAAAATGCAGTGAATAAATTTTGGAGTTAGAATGAGCCAGATGATATGTCCAGCTCTATAGAACATTCATGTCCAGCTTTCAAAATGTTCCTGGCTTGTGGCCCTGACTTGTCCAAGTTTTTGATTACTCAGTTGTGGCGTAAGGCTTCCTCCGGAACCAGGAAATTTGCTGTGATGCCAGTCAATACAGATTTTTTTTTTTTGTTATTGTTTATCACTTATGCTAAAGATTATTTTGGTGCTTCCTTTCCAATATACATAACAAAAATAACAAACAACAGCTTGCATGACCTACCAACTATATGTGCTGATACTTGAATGCCATAAAAAATGTCATCAACTTTCACATATTTATGACTCACAAAACTTTTCTATTACTATTCCAGACAAAAAGATTGGTCAGCCTGCCTGACATCCCTTCATGAATATCTATCAACTCAAGCTCATACCTAGAAGACAGCCCTTACTTTCCCCTCTAAAACCACTACCTTCTACTTCCTTTCCTGAATTTGGACAACACAGCCTCCAGCCTGTCACTCAAACCCACAACCTGGATGTGATTTCACTGCTTTCTGGATTCTGCAGCTTATATCTCTATTTTTCTGCAGTAATATCTGCCTTTTCTATGCAACCAAACAGATAAAATTCCTGTCCACATTTCTATCAGCTCCCACCTAATGAGCTTTTTAAACCTCACTTTCATTTGTCTTGACAATTGATTTCTATTTATATCCATCTAGAATTATTCTCCTTCCCAGTGATATTATTTTGGCAATGTCACCTCCTTTTGTATCCCTTTTCCACTCCTCTCTTTAACTTGTTACATCAAGCATGAAATATTTGTTGTTACTTTCAAAGTTCTGCTCTGTTTAGCCTCACTTGATCATAATTTCTCATTTAAAAAGTCACATCCTTCTGCCATCAATCCATTACATCAGCCTTTCTTCCCTATTAGTTCAATTTTCAAACACTGCTTTTCTGACTATTTGGGAGTGTATTTGGTTTGTATAGCAAAGATTTTTTGAGGGGGAAGGGGTTCAGGGGTGGCTTCTGTGAGAAGTTTCTAGAAGCTTCCCCCATGTCCGGCAGAGCCAATGCCAGCTGCCTCTAAGATGGACCCACTGCTGGCGAAGGCCAAGCCCATCAATGATAGTGGTAGCGCCTCTAGGAGAACGTTTAAAAAGGGGGAAAAAAGCCCGGCACGATTGCAGCTGGAGAGGTAAGTGAGAACATGTAAAAGCAACAGCGCTGCAGACCCCCAGGGCCGTGCAGGAGGAGGGGGAAGGAGATGCTCCAGGTGCTGGAGCAGAGATTCCCCTGCAGCCCGTGGGGAAGACCATGGTGAGGCAGGCTGTCCCCCTGCAGCCCAGGGAGGTCCATGGGGGAGAAGATCTCCACCTGCAGCCCGGGGAGAGAGGACCCCACGCCGGAGCAGGGGGATACGCAAAGGAGGCTGTGACCCCATGGGAAGCCCACACTGGAGCAGGCTCCTGGCAGGACCTGTGGACCTATGGAGAGAGGAGCCCACACTGGAGCAGGTTTTCTGGTAGGACTTGTGACTCCATGGGGGACCCATGCTGGAGCAGTTCATGAAGAACTGCAGCTCGTAGGAAGGACCCATGCTGGAGAACTTTGTGGAGGACTGTCTGCCATGGGAGGGACCCTAAGGTGGAGCAGGGGAGGAGTGCGGAGTCCTCCTCCTGAGGAGGAAGGAGCGGCAGAGACAAGGTGTGACAGACTGACCCCAACCCCCATTCCCCAACTTCTGTGATAATGGTAGAGAAAATCAGGAGTGGATTTGAGCTGGGTTGGAAGGACGGGTGGGGGGAAGGTGTTTTAAGATTTGTTTTTATATCTTATTATCCTACTCTGACTTGATTGGTATAAATTAAACTAATTTCCCCAAGTTGAGTCTGTTTTGCCAGTAACAGTAATCAGTGAGTGATCTCTCCCTGTCCTTGTCTCGACCCACGAACCTTTTATTCTATTTTCTCTCCCCTGTCCAGCTGAAGAGGGGGAGTGATATGGAGGCTTTGGTGGGCACCTGGCATCCAGCCAGGGTCAACCCATCACAAGGAAGAGCTTCATATAAAAGTATTCATGATTATTTAATTATGTTCCTTTGAAGCTCATCGTCTTTGTGACCTCTGTTTAAAAAACTGCTGATGAAGACGACCAAAGGTCCCCTTTTCTTTTACTTCTCTAGCTCATTGTTTGTATACCTCTTCTGTAGTACATCTTTGAATTACAGTGTCTTTTGTTTGGGTGAAGGATGGTTTACCAATACTGTGTTTGTAACATACCTTTCACATCAGAGTCCTAACACTCTCCAGGCAAAAACTGAACTATTACCTAGCTCCTAACATATATCCAAAGTAAAACAAAAGAAAAAGCCACAAATCTCTACTCTGCTTAATCTGTATAGGGCCTGGGAGACCACAGACATTGTAGCTTTCCCTAGAAATCTTGTCGAATCCTCAGAAACTTTGCTGCTACATATGGGCATATCTGGTATCCTGTCTGAACAAAGGATTTAAATGGATATTTTACAGTGAAAGCCTCATGGGGACCACAAAAGGGTACATCTGTGCTTGAGAGTCCTGCGGTATTCCAGACTGGAGGGGGAAGTTTGCATTATTTTCTCTGAACTGGAACCTAGACAGTTCTTTGCCTGATGGGACACAAACTTCACAAAAGTATTAAACTATTAAGTAATTAGATTGAGAGTAACAGTACCCTTCACACCTGTTAAAGCAAGGAATGTTAGCTGTTAAAAATGCCAGTTCCCAGAAGGACAGCTAGCTCTCGAATACTGTTATGCAGTCTCTCCAGTCTTACGTGACCTGTAATAAAACTGAAAGAAGAGCCCTATGTCTTGACAGCCAAAGGAAGATAACCAAAGTACATGGGAAAGACTATGTGCTCTGACAGTTTTTTAATCCAGCATCCAAAGTTCATTAAATATTTTAAGAGCCTGGGTTTATATTCATATAGACCAACATGGTGCTTTCCTGGGCCTTTCTTGAGTTCTGATGTCACCCATCACTCTTTACCCATCTGTAATCCCTGTGTCCTAGCTAGTCTAGGACGAAAATTTGGAATTACTAAAAGTAATTCCCAAGTGGCAGTTTCTAAGGTAAGGATCTATGCCTTAATTTCTACATCCTCTGAATAAATTTGTCCTCAATTATCTTGACTATTCTTATGTGGGCTCTTTGACTTTGTGTATGCTATTAAAGCATACTTATACTCCAATAAGCAATCTGTAAAAAATATATAATTGGATTCTCTGTGTGTTGTTTCTCATTAGCTCTGTCTTAAGTGTACTCTGTTGACAAGTTTTTTAAAAAAAACAAAAACCTATTCTGACAGTCAACCTTGCAAATTCGTCCTTAGATCTGCAAGTCAAATTCTGACACTATTTAAATTCTACAAGTGGAGCTTTGTTAATAATGGCTTGATTATTTGTGAGCACAAAAAAAAAAAAAAAAAAAGAGCAACCTAGTTCATATTCTTACAGCTTTATAGGCACTAGAGTGTGGTGCTAAGAAGAATAAAACAGTAAATATCCAATCAGTATAATAAGCACATCTCTACATAAATAAGTAAGTGTAAATCATACTAACTGCATGGAGGAATGGAACATTTAAATGTAAAAGAGTTGTCATTTTAAACATACTCACTATTTCAGATAGAAAATTTAGACATTTGTTCATGTTCAGTATGAAATTAACAATTTTTATGTGACTGTTTTGTAACACTACCTCACCTAAGTAATAAACTATCCTGTGACATTACAGAAAATCCTAATTTTTTCAGTAACTTTTGGAAGGAAAACGTGTGCATGGGCAAGGGATTAATAGCAAAAAAGTTACTTTATCATATATATTATATAAATTATCTATATAATGTTGCAATAGAGGGAGGCAGAGAAAGAGTGAAACAGTATTTTAACTCCAGTTTTGAACTTTTTTTTTTTGTGTTTTAAAGTGCCAGCTGCTGATGGCAAACTGTAAGTAATCATCCATCCTCCCTCAGTCCTCAGTACAGCTGGGTCTGAACCAACCCCAAGCAGGACTCCAAGCAGCACAAGGGCTGTGCTGCCTCAGCTGTTTCCCACAGGGATTCCTCTGGCTGCTAACGACTGGATGGAGCTCCATGTATTCTAGTCCATCTTCCTTCTCATGTTTGATCCTGGCATGTCCCTTACATGCCCCACACCAAGGAATGGGGTAACAGATTGGCTGTAAGGGCATTTGTCCAACAGAATTTTCTATTGTTTAACAAGAATCCCCCTGAGCTCTTTCTAGTCTGGGTTTTTTTTCATGTCTGTGCTACATTGTTAATAAATGCTATTTTTAATGAATATTTTCTTTTTTTTTTTTAACTAAGATATATACAGTATGTTCAGTATGTTTCCTTCTACACGGTATATACAAGTAGACAAATGAGCTAGTGCACAACATATATGTTCTTAGTGTCCCTGAGGTACTTGGAAATAGAATTGAATGTTAGCGTTCCATTTATCCATATATGTCCTTTTGTTGTGTTTTATAACACTGTATGAACTGTGAATTAATACTCCAGTCCCTCCTGCAGTTGTTACCATTCTTTTGACCAGGGTCAGTTGTCAGATGAGATTTTCATTAAGGTTTTTGGTTGTATTAAACTTTTCTATTGCAAATACTGATAAAATGCTTTAGGGGGAATCTTTTACATTAATGTAGTTTTTTCCCTGTTAGCATTTAAGATATTTAAGAATTTTTTTGTATTACTATTTTGTTATCTGTTGCATTGTCTATTTATTAAATGTCCTTTTATTAACTTTTATACCATAAATAAACTTTTCTGGGAATTTTGATGTTTTTCTAGTGGAGATGAATTGTAGTTATTTTAAATTTCTCCTTTTAACTTGTCCCCTCATTTAAATGTTAATCATGTGAGATGTAGAGTGAAAATATTTTTTTTTGTCCTACTGTCCAGAAAAGAGAGTTTAAAATATAGTCACTTACTATTTTGTGGTTTAAAATCTATATGTACATTGTACCTGCTTTAATTTCACCTACTCTGCCAATGCCAAAATGAACAGTGCTTGTTAATGGCAGAAACCATAATTTCTTCTTATTAACCACCTTTCCTCCTTCTTCCCTAAAATGAACCAAAGTAAAACAAAACTCTCTTTGGGTGAAAAGCAGGCTGTATTGAAATCACTCACAAAACTGTTGCTAATTTCAGTGGAGTCAGAATTTTATCTTTGTTTCTTGTCATCATGTTTTATCTTATTATTCCAAAAAGGCCTAATTCAAAGTCAGCAGAAATCAATGTAAAGATTCCTGCTGATATCATTTTGCTCACAAAGTTCAATACTGTTTTGTGGATGACATTTAACATTTTCCTTATGTGTTAGTTGAGGAAATGTATGGAGGAGACAATTTATCTTCATGTATATGCACTGAAGTTTGCATCCTAAACCTTAGGTTATGGGATTATTTGAGTTTAAAATACGAACTGACTGCAAGTGAAATGCAATCACATGCCTAAGAATCTGGTAGCTGCTGAACAACATACCCGATCTTGATTTTTAGGGGAAGAAGAAAATTATACTGTACTCAATTAAAAGGACAACTGTTGTTTTTTTTAAATAGAAGGAATATAAGTACCCACACCGGATTTGGACAAACAATTGAAAATTATCACTCTGCCTCTTATAAGAGTATCATGGGGCTTTTAACAACCAAAAGTTGTCACAAGCTGGCTTTTATGTATTCTCTGAAAACAAAGACAGTCTGGCTTTGATAGCACATTAATTTTGCATAGGACTGATCTTAATATTGGATGTTTATTTAAAAATATTTTCAGCTGTAATTTTCAGAGAACTGGGATTAAGAAGTGATTGTATCTCTTGCTGATGTTTATTCATGCTCCCAGGTACACCACTGAAATTAAATCTACATCAATATCGAAGCTACCTTTTAATTAGTATTACAAGATCAGATTGGTGTTACTAATAATCTGATATAAATTTGTGGTTTTTCAGTTCTTTTCTAGGTGCATTTTTCTTTTTTTAGTAATCAATAGATGTAGTAGTTTAATTCCCAAGTGGTTCAACCCCGTGGATCTTTAATACAAATACCTCCCCTTCTCCCTAGAAAAATAATATTTTCTTTAGTAGACTTCAGAGAAATTCCACCTCTTCCTGTTTTCAAGCCCCTGGGAGCTTTGCACCCACAGGGGTTTCCTATGGAAGTATAATATATATTCAAGCATACTGAAGTTGTGAAACACTCCTCAGTAACAAGAACCTCTTACTTTTAAATTTTCACAACAATTTCTCAAATATGATGAAAGTGCCTTATCACTAGCATGAAATAAAAATAGATGTGACAAGAACTCCACGAACTTTCCAAAATACAAACTGTTAGGATGGATACTGAAAAAATATTTTCATTAATGTATGATTATGCATCATTAAGGCAGCAGAGAGGTTGTGTAGTTAAACAATAAATAGAGCAGATGACATTTCAGCTGTACAACTGACTTAAGCAGGTTGCTCACTCATACCCGTTATACTATGTGGAATCTTCAGTGCCATGTTGCAAGAGGTAAGTGGTGACGGGATTCCACAAATGGAGACAGAAAATGATGTATGATTCAACCACTACATTTTACAGGTGCTTTATAATCTGGTAACACAGAAAACATGGGTAGCAGTTTAAAAAAGAAGCCCAACAAGCACAGATGCTCATGTGGAAATTCTTCACTAAGCACATCTGAGAGGTGGAATTACACAGCGCATTTTCCTTTGTACAGAGGCACTTCCCTGAGTGCCTCAGTGCTGCCTCAGCAATTGGGTTTCAATGCAAGTTTTCTCTATTCCTTTCTGCTTCTTTGTTCATTTTGATTTTTTTCTTTCCTCTTGTTTTCCTAAAGTGGATAATCTGTCTTGCAATACGGCTAAGGGAACTGCCAAGATTGTTGTAACAGAAGCCCATAGCTGTTGTTTTAATTTCAGACCCAAAAAGGTGAATTGGACCCATTCTGCTTGATTTTTAGTTGAGGCGTATTGAAGTGTTCGTGGGCAGGAGAAGAAAGTTGACTGAATGATCCAAGTAATGTTGATAAAGAGTTTAATTAGGAATCTGTGGGTGAGTTCCTTAAAGTTCCTAAATATGGCTAATGCTTATAATTAGATTCTACCATTTGCATTAATATACTCAAAATGGATACTGTACATAAAAGTTACATATGGGTGTGTACAAAAATTGAATAAAGGAATACATTTTTCCTTATGTTCTCTGTGTCTAGTGGTTACAACTGAGCAAGACACTGACACTTATTAGGTAAACACACAGAATTCCTACTGAATTCAGAAGGATGTGCACACTTAATCAAGAATGGGCAAAACCCCGGTAAGATCAAAGCTTGATGTACTATCCCATCCTTTTCTTTTGTACTATTATAAGCAGTTTTTAAAATTATGTGCTAAAAACTAACCAAGAATAATTTTGATGCTAATATTACAGTGTAATGTAAAAGAGCATTCTTTTTTTCTCCATCAGCTAAAACTCTTTATTTTCTTTTTTTTTTTTCAGTTTGAACAAGCTACTAAAACTATAGGGTTCAGAGGGGCCACAAGGAGCTTGACTGTGTCCCTTTGGAAACAAAAATTTCCAATCTGGAATAAATTCAAATTGGACAGCAACATCTGAATTGTTAATCTCACCTTCTTCAAACCAACTCCTTGTGGACTGTAAGCAGACAATGTCTCCCTTCACCCAGACCTTACTAGCAAGGTATGTTGGTATTCATGGAGATTTTAGTATTTGTTTCTCTCTGATGTTGACTGACATTTTCCATTGCCTTTACTTATCCATTGCTTTATACTGAAATATTTAAATATGAAATATTACAGCTCTGTTTCAGATTTTCTAGAAATTTTTTTCATACTGCATTTGAGAACAATACCTTGTTTGCTGAATAGTAGTAAAAATATTTAAACAGAAAGCTCTGTTGTTGTTTACAATTTTTTCCTCTGTAATAAAGCTGATACCTTTTAGTTATTTGCTCTTTTATATATTCTTAATAATTGTATATAACAGTTATTTCTGGCTTGGGTTTTTTTTGAAACAGTAGTCTATGAAGGTTGAGCATGGATAAAAACTGCATTACAGAGCTGTTAGGATGAGAAGGAAAAACATGCATTTCACAGACTTCAGGGTTAATTAAGGCAAGCAGAATGTAATTACCTACTTTAAATTTGGCCAAGAGAACATTATGAGAAATACCATACAATTTTAATGGCCAGTTTTGTTCAGGACCTTGTTTTTATGTTTTATCTGAAAGATGACATCTCTAGCAATAGGGTTCCATCTAGCATGATACCTGGGCAGTACTAATACAGGGAAAAAATGTCACCTACTGTATCACTCAGTAATAATATCTCCTTAAATACTTTAGAGGTCCACAGAGGTCTTCCTTCCATCTGTGTACAGACCAAACTGACCTCATTTAATTTAGGGGTTCTTGTGTGATTACAATTTAAACCTGTTTTTCTGCAGCACTAAAGATGATTGCTTTATCTCTCTCAGCCAGCACTCTAAAATGGAGCAGCACTCTAGAAATAAACCCTTTTCAGGACAAACTATGGTTTGATTAGCATGGCAGTTCAGGGGCAAGGGGATGCCAGGAGTATCTTTTTAATAACCCTCTGCAGTAAACACAGCAGAGCAGAAGATGGAGTAGATTTGTCATTGGTGTTAAGGCTTTCCTCCTTCATGTTGAAGGGAAAGGGTGACAAGGCTATAACATTAGAGGGAATGAATGGAGTTTTGGCTCTATACCCTAAATTTTGGCAAGGATAAACATGCTGCCTGCAAAGTAGAATACTCTGCACCACCTTTAAGCCCACTTGAATGTTTTTCATTCTGTTTCCCTCTTGCTATCTGGCTGCTCAGTGCACAGTATGTTTGATTCAAGTTTGACAGCTAAGCCAGAATGTCAGCTGCCTGCTTGCAGCTGTCTCTAAGTGCATATAGTCAAACCCAAACAAATATACAAAATATTTTTCTTAGAGCTGGTCAACAATTTTCAGTTGAAGTGTTATTTCAATAATATTTTTTTTCCTTTTCCTTTTAAAGGAAAAGAAGAAAAAGCTTTTGATTATTACTGTGCCAATTTTCATAACATTTTCAATTGAAAGTTTATTCTAATGTTTTTATTGACAGCATTAAACCAGTACTACCCAAATAGATATAGAAGTGCTTCAACTTGTGCTTTCTCTAAAGGGAAAACAGTAATCATCCTCTGAATTGTGTGAATAATTTTTTTGTTATAAAAATTTCATGAAACATTTGAAGACATGATTAAATGCTGTTTTGAGTACTGCCCTATAATAAAGGTCAAAGTCTGTGTAGTAAGATTTCTTTCCTGCCTTCCTATTCCTTCTTACCTGTTCTTTTGCTTGTATCTAGGTCTGCCATTTTTCCTACTCTTTCTTATGAATCTTAGTCTTTGTAAATCATCAATGGGGTTACTCCTGCAACAGTACTATTTTACTTAAGGGTCTAGGCATTGATCTGACAAATTGTTACTCATATTGGTAGGTTTACTTAAATGAGAATATCTACTGAAGTCGATGCCATTTTTTTGTGACAATAAATTTACATAGGTATTTGTATTTATAAAATGAATCCTCATTTTTAACAGTTATAGACAAATTAGCAACAGGCTCGCATCTACAGTAATAGTGTTTTTCTGTCAAACTGTTTTATTGTCCTTTCAGCCCACAAAACATTAGTGCCATTTCCCAGGAGAAAGCCTTCAGCAAAGTAGAGACACTTCAGAGCACAGCTAGGTACAGAATACAAGAATTATAAAACTGTCATAAATGTCAGAATGTATTGTAATCAGCAGCACAGTAGCTGTGCCTGGAAACCAGCCATTTATTCTAAGGAGTTCTTTATGGTCTGGTAAATTGCATTAAATTTAAACAAAATTGTAATGACATATTATACAAAATAATATTTTAATAATCCAGCGCGCTGCCAGTTTCATGGGATTTTTTTATTTTTTTCCCCACATTATATTTCCATCCTTTACTTTATTCTCAGAGTTTTCTTTTACCGTACATAGCCAGCACACCTTCTCTTCTGTTTTACATACACACTTACCTGCACTTTTCTCTATAATACAAGCACTCTGGATTTAATCTCACAGATGCCAATTTTGCACCAGTGTGACTTCATTGACCACAGTGTTGCCACAAGCTTGGACAACTGACTGTACAGAAGATCAGAGTGAAACTCGGCAACTTTACACAATTATTTAACTGAAGTTTTCTGTTGTATGAAAGCTAAAGCTCCTAAAATAAAGCAGCCCCCCCCTACACACAGAAAAGAAGCAAAGCCAAACAACAGAAGAAAATCAATGTGTTGTGGAAAAAAAAAAGAAAGAAGACTCCTGAAAGTGAATAATTAAACAAACAAAAGGTAAAACAATATAAAGAAATTCTATATTTCTCTACAGAGAAATAAAAGAACACACAGAAGGAAAAACCATTACAAAGTGGTGTTTAATATTTAACTATTAACCAGTATGTAGTCTAATATACATTACTTGTGCAACTATAAAAAGTTAGCCATGTTAACAGAGTAATTGCCATTCTGTGGCAGACTGTATTGTTCATCTGTCTGACTTCCCCTTTTCTTCTGTCTCCTCTACCCATCCTTGCTTCAGTTCATTCTCCATTACGTGCCTTAAACTTGCATCCATCTTTTCTGTTGCTTTTGACACTTTCTGTAGTCAAGTAATGGTGAGCACAGGTAATATATTATTTATTTATTGAGCATTGTGCACACTGGGAGGCAAATTAGTATTCTGTCCCTATCACTCACTGCTAGACACTGCACGCAGATGGAACACATTACCACATTAGACCAGTTACGAGGCTTTAAATTAGATTTGTGCCTTGAAAGTTTGAATAAGAAAACTAATAGAACACAAAATGAAGCAGAGGGAAAATTAGATTAATTATCTACAACATTTGGAGTGAACTGTTGCTGATGCACTGTCTTGTAGAAGGCTATTTTTGTACTACAAACAAGCCTTAATTTTGCCTACATTAAGCTACTTGAATGGTTGTGAAAACACATTTATTTACAGTTTTTAATATCCTAGAGTTATTTTTTAAATTAAAAATAGACATTTTAAATGTGCTGCATCATTTTCACCTCAGTTGTTTTGCTTTACTATCCTGAGGAGATAGGATGAATTGTAAGCACCACAGGGACTGTAGGAATTAATAGTGGAAATAAATATTTGAATAGTAATGCTGAATTAGAGGAAAATTACGTAAGTATTTTTAATGTAAATTTTTTAATTTTGTGTCATGTTACAATATACGACAAAGTTCTGTATTCTGTGAATGCATCAATGCAGCTTTTGAACAGGGTACTGTATACACAATGCAAAAACAGATTATTTTTTTTTTGTGCTCTTCCCATTTTCATTCTCACCCATATGAAAGACTCTTTCACATTCAGTCAGGAAAAAATAGCAAAGAATAGCACAGGCAGTAGCCAAATTGCACATTTAAAAGTCTGTTTTATCATCACCTCTGCAAAGGCTGAGCTTTCGTTTCATTCCTAAAACTATCTCCCAGTGATTTAGGCAATTCAGGTAGACCAAGACAATTCACCTGCAAATAAGATTGAGTTCAGGGACCCTACATTCTTGTGTCACTAGTGTTTCTTTTACTTGTTCCTATCTTCATTATTAAGTGAGACTGCTGATATTTAATAAAAGCAATTTATGTTGGAACATCAAAAAACGTTCAAAAAAAACATAGCCTGTTCCCAAATGAATTTCACAAATTTTACTGTGTATTATTCCCTCTTCCATATTTGTACATGTTTTTCTTTACATGGACAATCTCCAGCTATTGTAAACACTTATTTTTTACTATTTCCATATAATTTATTTCTTCTAGGTTATTGGATCAGAAACATATTTTCTACAGTGCTTGGACTTTTAGGAAGAGTTGTTAAATGAATAATATCTAATTCCTGTGCTTATGAAAAAAGAATACATATTAAGAAGTACTGTATAACCTTGGTGCATTTTTTAAATGCAGTATCCAAAAACTGGAAGAGAAGTTATGCATGAAGAAAAATGAGAGAAAATCTCTTTCTTTGTATATTCATATATGCACAGTTACATCAAATACACCTACATATGATTGAAAAATGTTTAAGATGCTTTGTCAGGTGTCCCAAACACGTTTGTTCTTCACAAAATATTTGTTTTACTGCAAATATCTGAATTAAAAGGAGAGCTTGTCACATCTTTGTGTTGCTGTATTTTTAAAGACCAAAGACATATAAAATTAAAAAAAAAATGAGGCAGTAATGTGTTAAATACGATAGCTAAGGAATGCAAGCAGTTGACAAGGGTAGCTAAACAAGTATCAGAGAAGAAATATGGCTAAAAGAAATAAGTATGAAATACATATACTTCTGTTCTGATGTATATACATCAGAACCACATCTAGTGACATTTACTGATAGTGTTACGACTGATACTAAAGAGAGATGCCAAAATTATGTATCATGATGCAGAAGAGGCAGAAGTATTTAATAAATGTTTATGTTCTGCATCAGTGGGGAAAAAAAACAACAATAACAAGAAAAAAAACCCTCAGAATGAAACAAAAGAATTGGTATCAGATTTTATATTGATAATTAGCTTTATTACAAAGAGTATTAAAAATGTAATGAAATTAAGCCTTTATTACAATGCAGAACCAGAACACTCAAATCTAAAAACATCCAAGGAATTATCCAGAAATGTCCGTGAGCTGTTTAAACTAGATGTTTTCAAACAGGAACAATGGAAAACTCACATAGGATTTGAAAACAGATGAAATGCTGTACTAATGTTTTAATAAGTTATATGAGAGGAAATTAAAGGACAGCTATGTTGGTATCAGTCTCAGACAGTTATCAAAAAGCTGACGTGGATGCAATCAGTAAATAATTAAGAGTCAGTAACATTCAAAACTAATGTCAGCCAATAAGGTTTAATGGAAAATAAGTTTGTTATACACACTGTTTAGTGGTTTTTATGGGATTATAAGCTCAGTTAGTAAAGGTCAGTTTGCTGAATAAAATATTCAAATTTCTGTAGGGTAGTTGGCTTCACATCATGTGACTTTCTAGTTTTAAAAAAGATCTATTCTAAAAGGAAGACATCTATATTTAATGTACATATAATTGTCTCTACTACTAGGTTGCAATAAGAAAGCGTAGATGAGAAATCATTAGTCACTATGGATGGATTTTCCTGTGATTTCATACATGAATTTATCTCAGCCTAAGGTTATTCACTATCTATGTCGGTAGTTGTCCTGGTTTCAGCTGGGACAGAGTTAAGTGTCTTCCTAGTAGCTGGTACAGTGCTGTGTTTTGAGTTCAGTATG
>JANZLQ010000008.1:25936131-25957330 GCA_026212715.1 Elanus axillaris
CCCCCCCCCCGAGGGTGGGTGTGTTATATTTGGTGGATTTCAGTCTGGTACTAAGCCTCATGAGCTTAAAAACTTATTTCACACTGGTTTACGTAGGACAATTGTCCTGGGTACAGAACATTGAGCAAATAAAAAATTGAGAAACCAATTGTGTATTTTTATTACTTTTTTTCCCTAAGGGGGAGCGTAGTTTCCAAACTTGATATTGCACAAGTTGTTGCTAGGAACAAATTAGTACTGGTAGCCTTGTTCATCAGTTCAATTCACTATCTGGAAAAGTGTGCAAGGCACACATGAAAATCACCTAAGTACTTAATGCAGCAGTGCTGGAGTTAGTAACAGCAATGACTGCTGTGAATTAACAGACCAGTGCGATAATATGTTTTGGGACTAATCAAACAAAGCATCATCATTCCAATAGGATTGAGAACACTAGGGAAGGGTTTGGTAGGTGGAGAGGATTAACTCTCAGAGAATGTGTCTACCTGATGTATTGCAGTACAGCAATGTAGTAGAGGTGCCAGAAGCACTATTGATATGAGGTATGGCACATCTCTTGGCTAATACACCTTTTCCTCAATTATTCTGCATCAATATGGTTCCCTCTATATAAGACTGCATTGTGTCTTATAAACGTATCTTTACATTAAAGATAGAGAAAATACCAGAAAAGAGGCTGTGAGAGAAAATGCTTCAGCAACAGGAAGGCAGCTTCAGTGTCCTGTTATGCTTTGTTTTCACAGAAGTCAACAGCACTTTGCCTGCTCACTTCAGTGGTACATGAAGAGATTGCTGGTGTGCAGGTAATTAATAGAAAAAGTACCGATATTAGTAAAATATGTGGCTACATGGATTATAAAGGTTGGTTTCACCCATCAAAGTAAATTTTGCTTAATAAACTAAATGAAGCTGAAAAGCCTGTAAAAGTAAAACCCTTACAAGTAAATATATAAAAAGTAAATTAGCTATTTGTCATTTCTGCCTCTGTGACCATTCTTATATACGCAAGTCCTCCTTCAACAACTACCCCCTTAAAACTTCACCCAGAGAACATGCATGAAAAATATAAACTACAAGCTTGCAGCAGTGGAAATGTAATTTTACTTTATTTCTTTGCTGAAGTATGGAAGTATGGATAGCTTGTTTTGATACCACAAAATCAATTCAGCTCTTTTGCTGTGAAAAACTACCAGGTTTTGCTTAGCAAGTACTTGTGAATTTGATTTATTGTGAAATTTTTATATTTAACAGCACTGTAGTTTTTGCCTTTTTTTTTTTTTTTTTTTTTGGATATGAAGTGGCAAGTTTCCAAGTCTAAAAGATGCCTTTCATTTGTATGGAAAATAAGAAAACCCTTGAGGTGAAACCAAAAATATAGATCTCTTTTTCCATACTCTAACCGTGATCTTTTTTTACATAGATGTCACTCAGTACCTTCATTGCCTCCTTTCATGTTTGTTGGGTATTTTTTCTTCTTAATTTCTAATAAAGTTTGTCTCACTCCTTTTTTTAATGTAAACTTTTGGAAATGAAAACTGTATTGTAAATTATATTACTTTAATTTTTTCCTTATTATTTTTATATTTCTTACAGATGTATTAATGGCAGATTCTTACTCTTTGTGCAGTCAGTCATTAAAAACATCCATGTATTGCACAGTAGGGATAAGGGAAGGCTTAAACAATTCTATAAAGAATATAATTTATAGACAAGCATCATATCTGCATATAACTTTAATGGCAGGAGATCTGCCCAGGCAAAATACATGAAAAGACTAGTGATTTTGGTTTTGCTCATATAATCCTTAATATCTATGGTTAACATAAAATATTATTATAATGTTGAAATTAATGGGATTACTTCCATTTAGGCAATGTTGCCTAGTTTATTAACTGTAATACTTTAACACTATATTACCAAAATTCACTTAGTAGGCACAATAAGTGGTAAAACTGCAAAAACTGAGAATAAGTACCCCCAGAAGCATATCTGAGACTCGAGAAATAACAGATTAGTTTTAATGGAATACAGCCCATAACATATAAAACAGTAAACAGATCTCATATAAAGCATAAAACTATACATATCTTCATATTAGGTATAGTCTAACTTTTGACACTTACCTTTCTTCAATCAGTATAAAGTGGATTGGGCACAATACAGATATCTTAAGAAAAAATATTTCCTTTTCAAATGTATTTCTTTTAGTAAGGCTTTTACATGTTAAGTTTACCTTACCAGTTTTATACTGACACCATTTTTCATTGCCAGTTTTGGATATTTTTCATTGTTCATTGGATGTCTTACAAACATTGATCAGCTATTATCAAGTCATAATATATGTGTACATTTGTAGTTTTATAATTCTGCAACAGTCTTGAAAGCATAACTTTCAGGTTATGGAGTTTTCATGACCTGGTTTCAGAAAAATGTCCAAAACATTTGCATAGCTCCTTCTGGTTAAATATTTATATGATGATTTATAACAAATAGTCATCTAAAATCCTGGTGGTAAAAGAAAATTGTAATTTTAACTATCTACACATTCTAAGCACAAATTTATTTGTTATCAGGTTTATGTGTAAGGTGATATTCATTATTATTTTCTGAATTAACTCTAACTATTCTGTAACGAAATGTGACTTCCAGTGCAACTAAGTTCTATATGCTTCTGTATGAAAGCTTAGAAAAAATCAGTACAAACAAATTATGCTCTGGCTTTAGAAAGATTTTTATTGAGGGAAGAAACAAGTCACAAGATATTATAATTTTTTTCTGTATGATTAATTTTATGCCCTTCTAAAAACTGCATTACAAAAAGTCATATAACTTGGTGAACTACATTCATGGGCTTTTCCAGGTCATGGAATTTTCCCTTCTATGTTCTTTTCATAAAATATTTTTTTTCTTTTTTAATTAATGAACAGCATTTATATTGGCATCTAAGTTATGAGTGATTTTTGTGCCTTGTTTGCAGGCAAAACAACTAGAACTTTATATACATATTGTTTGCTGCCTTCTTCCTATACATTAGTTTGTATTTTCAATAACAAGTGTATAAAAAGGTGCATGGAGGAGCAGAGGGTGCAGAGCAATGTGGAAAAGAAAGACCTCAAAAAGTACAGACCAGGGAAGCAGAGTGTCCACCCCAAATGTATGCACTTAGATACAGAAGTACTTTAAGGGTAATGATGGGAATTGAGTTCCCTTGAGGATTCCCTTATGGGATTCCCTTACAGGAAGAGCATTATGGGAGAAGCTGTGCTATCTTTTTGTGGGAAACAGGAACACCTGGATGCCTTTCTGAAGTGCCTGTACACTAATGCACACAGCATGGGGAACAAACAGGAGAAATTAGAGGTCTGTTTGCAGTTCCAGGATCACCATCTCATTGGGATCATGGAGATGTGGTAAGGTAGGTCACAAAACTGGGGTGCTGCAGAAAATGGATACAGGCTCTGTAGGAAGGATGGGTACTGCAGGACATGTTGTGGTGGGTGCCTGCTACAGGTCTTCCTGATCAGGAAGAAGAAGAAGAAAGACTGCCTATTCTTCAGACAAAGGGTGGAAGGCTCACATTCACAGGCCCTCGGTCTTATGGGGTACTTCAGACACACCAGCATATGTTGGATCAACACAGCATAGCACAAGCAATCCTGGGGAGTTCTGGGGCACATTCATCACAAATTCCTGACACAGGCCATCAAGAAGCCAGCAAGGGAAAGTGTTATGCTGGACATCACAGTTACAAACAGGAAAGATCTGTCCTGGGCTGTAAAGTCCAGGGGCAGCTTTGGCTGCAGTGATCATGACATGGTGGAGTTCAGGATGCCAGAAAGGAGACACCAGGCAAAAATCAAGATCACAACCCTGGACTTCAGGAAAGCAGACTTTGGCCATCTCAGGAACCTTCTCAGAAGAATCCCATGAGAGACGACTCTGGAGAGGAGAGTTGTTCAGAAGAGCTAGCTGATTCTCAAGGTTTCCGTCCTCCAAGCTCAAGAATTGTCAATCCTGATGAGCACAAAATCAAAGAAAGGCAACAGGAGACCCGCATGGGTGAACAAGGAGATTCTGAATAAACCCAGACATAAAAAAGAAGCCTACAAGAGGTGGAAGCAAAATCAGTTGACCTGGAAGGAATGTAGAGACACTATCTAAGCAATGTAAGAAAGAGATTAGAAAAGCCAAAGCCCACCTGGAAGCTGGTGAGGAATGTGAAGGGCAACAAGAAGGACTTCTGCAGGTACATTAACCGCAAAAGGAAGACAAAGGAAACTGTGGGCTTGCTGCTGAATAAGGCAGGTGTCCTGGCGACACAATACACAGAAAAAGCCAAAGTAGTCAGTGCTTTTTTTGCCTTGGTCTTTATTATTAAGACCGGCCTTTAGAAATAGCATGCCCCCAAGACTGCTGGGAAAATGTAGTACAAAAGATCTACCCTTGGATGAGAAAGATCAGGTTAAGGAAAAATGTTTCCCAGCTTCAGCCAACCTATGACTCTGTGATTGTAACAAATACATACCTTCATTTTTTTCCTTATGTACTGTTAAAACTTTAATAAATAATTTTGTTGTCTGAGGGAGAAGGAAAAGCTTCATGTCCTGAAGGTTCTAAGAGTTTCAGGCATCAGTTTCTATCCCAGACATGTCAAAGCATACATCTATGTACAATGATTTCTCTCATTAAGTTTTTAAAAGTTACTGTCTTTGTTGAGTTACAGCATCCATTTATTAATGAACTATGGAAAGAAATATCTTTTCCTATGTACAGCGCACACTGAGAAAGCAGTACTTTGAACTCATTTGTGATGTGCTATTTGCTGTAATTTTAGATGGATTAAGAGACATCCATCAAGAGGTCTTGCCAGCCCAAAAGTTATAAAATAGTTGTTTGGTTTATTACTTAAATCGATATTTTTTCTTCTGCTGTTGTGATCTCTAGGTAGTCTTGTTGTTGTTGTTGTTTTTTAAACCAGCTACAACTCTGACAAAGGTAAAAACTGACCTGTGAGATGACTATAGTAATGACTAAATCCTGGCAGGATTCAAAACTGTGGTGTTTTTACTATCTGATTTTCAGGGCATGAGTTCCTAGGGTACAGAAGAAGGGATAATGCAAATAAAATACAGAAGGAGAGCGAAAGGTTTCCTTTTTACTGCATTCAGTCAAACAAACCATGATCCTATAAACATTCTGTTTTCCTTTACTGACTGAAGATGCTAATCTGTGAGTTAATAGTTACCAACCTCTAATTTGTTCAGATGCACATCAGGTGCAATTCATCCCACCTAAACATAGAAATCTATACTGAAAATATCTTTGCAACTCCCCTTTATCACAAATGGAGGGTAATTTTTTTAAACCCTGAGTCACCTCACTGATTTTGGGATGTCGAATTTAGTATGAAATGAATTTCACCCTAAAAGTGCTTATTAAGTAATTTTAACTACTACTGTTGTCTACCTTCATTAACTAAAAATTCACTGACCATAAGTTACTGGTGCATAGACAACTACAATATAAACATTGAGAGTTAAAAAGTTGTATTCCAGTCCCACTTTCAATCAGATTAATCTCACCCATTCAACCAAGATTGAAATTAGGGTGCTAATTTGTTGGAGCAGAATCTTGAAATGCAGATGGCTCACTGTGCCCCAAAGTAAATGTTGCAGCTTCTAAACCACTTTTCAAATGTGTGTATGTTTTTCCAGGGAACTTGGAGAAGAACAAGGCTTAAATGCTGTTTCTCCAGTCAATAGGGCTTATTGTTTAACCCTGGGCTTTTCTTGCTTATATTGCCAATTTTAGATGGTTTCTAGCAAGAAGCAATGCAGTCTTTGAAGCTTAGTTTTACCTGCCACATTCTAAGGGAAAGTGAGAATCCTCACAAAGGAAGTTCAACTGCAGAACAGATTTTTCTTTGAGTCACTATTATTATATATAAAACGTAGTTAAAATCTGAGCAGTGCAAGCACTGTCCTTTTGTGTACATAACCCCTGAGAAACCTATCTGGGAACTACAGAGGAAAATACAGTATAAATCAAACTGCAAAGCACAATTGATAGACCAAACCAACCAAGTTGCCTGCCTGGATTTCTGCACTCCTTTTTTTGGGGGTGGGGGGGGGAAGACAAGTTTTAGATACAGTATAGAATGTCTTAAAACTAAGGTAGACATGCATATGGGATTTATAGCATGCCCGGAAAAAAAGTACATGTAAATTTCAAGACAGAAAGATGCATGCTAGCTGACAGAAAGTAAATTGAATGGTCCCAATACAATGGAAATTCATGTTTTTCCTCATTAGCTTTGGTAAGAGCAAACCAAGGCTCGACAATGGCTGAGGTTGGATTGCAAAGATGTGAAACATGGAAAGAATACAAACAATCCTTTTAATTGCAGAGAAGCATCAAGCCAGGCTGTCTGTGACTTCAGGAGAAAAAATAAATTGTGTCTTAAAAGTTGATCCAAACTCTCTTCTTTGTTGGCAACTTTGCAACAGTAGTAGTTCATGACCTTGTGACCAGAAGGGTTAACTTTTTCATCTCTCCATTGTTGGTCTCCCTGTACAACAGCCTGTTCACTTGTGATTTGTTTGGCGTGCTGGTGTGAGTACTCAGTGCTTTGATCCACCATGCTGCTATACAAACCACATTGACATCAGCTGAACTCCAGGTGGCATGTCCCTTTCAACTGGCATAGCTGTTCTTTAAAGACTTTGGAAACATAAGCTTTAACCCAATATTTCATATCCCCTTTCTAAATCCTGTACTGACCTGTGCTTCCATTTAATCCATCCTTTAAGGTTGCCTTCCTTCTACATTAATTCGTTAGCTTGTTTCATCAGTATTTCAGATCTTAGAAAGAGCAGCTTTCTAATGAAATATTTTCTATTTTGGTGTGGGGAGTTTGTTCTCAAAAGTCACTGTAAGCTAGTGCTATCCTGTATTTGGTATAAATGGCAAGGTTTCAATGGCAGGAGGGGAGCTGCAGTTAGTAGCGTCTGTGAGAAAAGGCCAGCAGCCTGTGCTGGACCCAGCCAGTTCCAGAAGGTTCCAGTCAGCTCCACAACAAACCCACCACTGGCCACAGCTGAGTCCATCAGCAAAACTGCTGGCAGAAAGCATGGTTAAGAAAGGGCAAAACCCCCAGGAAAAAAAAAGGAACAAAAAGGCCAAAGCAGTAGGAGATGATCCATGGCAGAGCAGATAACACCCCCAAAGAGCTTGTGGCCCATGGGTAACCCCCACCAGAGCAGGTCCTTCCCCAGAAGGACTGCAGCCCAGGAAGGACCCACAGTGGGGCAAAAGAAACAAGTAAGAAGGAAGGAGCAGTGGAAGAAAAGACAAAGGAATGAGAACAAGGCGTGGCAGAAAGAAACCTCTACACCCTGATCCCAACCTCCTGCACTGTCCATCACCTCACGAAAGGGACTGAACATAACCTGTGTGAGAACAATATCTGATTTCGGGGGGAAGGGGGGAATGTTTGCTCTTTGGTAGTTTTATTTTCATTAATTGGCAATAAATTAAAATCCCCAAGTTAAGTCTGGTTTAGCAGTGACATATCGAATTCATGATCTGTGTTGCAAGTGGTCTAGAATTCGTTCTTGTTTCTTCCTACATGCATCAAAACACCCCTGACATGTAAAGGACCCCCCCATTGGACTATTAGGAAAAAGGATAAAAGAAATGCTCTATCACAATATGGTGGTTACTGTAGTTAGCTGTATTTTCATCCCTATCAGAGTAGATATTTTTCTGAGTGGGGGAGTCATAAAAAAACACTGGTTATCTTAATAGATACACCCTGTGCTGATGTTTTATTTGGTTTTGGATTTTTTTTTTCTTAATTAAAAAAATAATGAAATGTTCAAAAGTTTTCTGGAAAAAATGTCAGAAAATAAATTAATTATTGCATTTGATGCAATTAAACTTACTTGGTAAATATTTCAAGAGTCAATCCATTGTCTCTACCTTTGATACTTTCTGAAAACTGAAAGTATGTTAAAGTGATATGTAAGGAATCAATACTAATTTAATTTCCTTCTTTCTGTTTCTTGAATGCCATTGAGAAATCTGCAACTTAAGCCTGTAGCTGCAGAAAAAGTTTTGTATGTAGAGAAAAACAAGAAATTCCTCCTTTTTCTTGTTTTCATTTTTTTTCAAATGGGTGTCCGTAAAAGATAACAACAAAATCGCTCTGGCTAATTTCCAAAAAGGGAAGATAGTAACATGTGTCTTAACATTCAGTACATGACAAAAAGTCTATTGTATTGCCTCAGATTCTCTCACTACCGCTACCACTCCCACCACCATCTAGAAATGATGGAGCTATTAACACATTGTCAGCCAATAACATGCCAAGAAGCTTGTGCAAGACTGAAAAATCTGTGGATACATATTAAAGAATTTGTCATTTATGCAATGCCTCTCTTTAGTTCTGAGACAGCTTTTAGCTGCCTATATGGGCATCACTATTTGTGATCTAATGCCAATATAGGTGCCCTAGAGTATGCAAACATCAGTATGGCTGAAGATGATAAGGGACCTTCCAAATGTGGGAGGCCAACATTCGGAGGCAGCAGCTGGCATCCCAGCAACTAAAATAGACACCTGTGTTCAGGCAACTGAATCTTAGGCTGATGTCTCCTCTGTATGTAAATGACATACTAGCCTGGGGAAAGCAGCTTAACCAGCACAGTATTGTAATACTAATGTGCCACAATATAATGACAAATGAACTCCTAATCACAGCTGCATAAGAAATAGTTCTCTGTCCACTGAGAGGTACTGAAACAAGGAACAAGAAATTGTGACAACAAAAAATAATATCTTGCCCTAAAAAGAGATGAAAAGTAAAAAAAATTAAATATAAAAAACCTCAAAAGTATAAATAAAATCTTGTGTCTGGATCTTGAACCATTCTGGTTTTGAGGAGTTTGAAATATTTTTTTTTATCTTTTACTTATTCAATGAGAAAGACAGAATACAAAAAAAAAAAAAGGTACTTATCATTTAAAAGGTCATAATGAAATGGGAAAATTTTGAACCTGAAAAGACATATTTATCACTGCTCCAAAGTCCTGTAGTGAGTGGTATTCTTTTAGAATCATAGATTAACATTAACATTTTAATTTGAATCATGGAATAATTTCTGAAGTGAAGCACTGATGTTGTGTTCATGCTGAAGTTTGGTTCACATATTTGAGCATCTTATAGAACATGAATGATAAAATTAAACGAGGAGATACACTCACCTAATGTGCTCTTCAGTTCATGGGATCAAACTAGAGCCAGTCTGAAGAAGATTGCCAGAAATGCGTACAACATGGATGTTGGGAGCTCAATACCAAATGCTTCCACTGTACAGATAACTTCAACTGAGCCAAAATAATTGCTGATGTAGATGTAACCACAGGCAATGTAGACTGTATTTCTTCTGTTTCTCTCTGTGCCCTTTCCAGTTAGGTGCATTCCTCTCCGGGTTCAATGAAGAGTAAAATACCAAGGTAGTTATGAACAAGCAGCTTTAAACTTCAGAGGTTTCTGTTGTTCCTTTTCCCTAAATCTTCCATTGGAGGGGGGGAGTTAAAAAAAAAAAAACAACAAAAACAAACAAACAAAAAAACCCAAACAAACAAACAAAAACAAAAAAAAAAAAAACAAACCCAAAAAAACCCAAACATAGTTCATAAAATCCTTCAAATCTTTAAACCCCTGAGTTGTTGTTGATGTTTTTGCCTGATGTTATATTAGGTGGGAGAGCTAGTTCACGTCCACAGAAGTTAAAAGGCCTAGGGCCTGTCTGTCCCTGCAGACAGCAGTTTCTCAGGGAGCAGCCAGCCATTGCAAAGCACAAATATCTTTATTTAAAACTTAAGTATGACAGAAGGAAGCATATTATAAAAACTAAACAGCATTAACATGTGACTACTAGTTAATACCCATCTAACTGCAAAGTCTAGCAGGATCTTAAAATAAGTATGTAATTCCAATCCAGATTAGGAGAGTGTGTCTCTATATTCCTGTTTCTGACACATTTTGCTGCCAAGCTTCCTAAGCCAGCAAAGCTGTTCCCTTCAGGAAGCAAAATATAAAAAGAGCTCAGAATTTATACAAACAGTATTGTGAATAGGCTAGTGATTTTTGTTCCTAAACCCTCAGGAATTCTGTAGTACTTGGCAATCATTAGAAAACGTAGATCATACAAAAATATTGAAACTTCAGCTGTCAGGTGCCCTGTGCTATGCATTTACAGTGTTTAACTTGAAACATCTATTGCGGATCCTTAAATCAGGAATGCAAGTTCTTTCACAGTGCAATTCACAGCACCTGAAAAGAGCTTATGCCTCTGTATTGACTAAATAAGAGCTTAGGCTCTGAATGGAGAAGCTTAATGTTAGACATTGTGAATACCTCCTCACCTCTCTGTTGATAGCATTTGTTTAAAAAATAAATTTAAAAGTTTTCTTGTTTCCAACGGAGTAAATTGTGCCATGTTAGGTCATAAGCAAAAAAAAAAAAAAAAAACCAAACAAAACAAACAAAAAAACCCAAACCAAAATCAAAACCAAAACAAACCAACAACTCTTTAAAAACAAGTCATTGGGTATATATTAATCTAGGTTTTTTGCTTAGTATGAAGGTTAAGTTTTGAAGTATAATGAAAGGGCTTTTGAAGGCCAAAGAGCAGCATGGCATTATCAACAGCAAGATCTTTTAGAAAACTGCTTTCAGACTTTGCTCAGCTTTTTCCCCTTTAAATGAAAGGAAAATAGATTGTTTAGTGAGCAAGGGAAAAAAGGAAGGAGTACAATGAAACTGCCTACTACTGATCCTGTTAATGATCAGTGAAGAAGTTGTGTCTACCCCAAAATGTGATTGCCAAACAGAAATGGAGAAACAATTACCGAAGTCATATGAACTTATTCATGCAATGCCAAAATGATGACCCCCCGCCCCACCAAAAATGTTGCACCCCATACCATCTCCTAATATTTCACTTCTTTCTTTCAGGGAATAGGTGGCCTTCTCAAATATGAATTCCTGTAATGGCCAATATCTTGGAGGATTTGTTCAGGTTACTTCATTTGATGAAAGCTGTTTAGAAATGTCAAGTATTAGTATTATTACTAGTGCAACAAAAAGACTGAATATATGATCTTAGAAAGGGAACATGAAATACTCCTTTGTTTATACAGCCCAGAAAAATGTTGGGTCTTTTAAATTTTGTTCTGTTCTGTTTACAGGGGCTTTGTTTTTTGTTTGCTTGGTTTGGTTTCCTTTTTTGAAATTCCTTGAGAGTTTAATCCCATTAGTCCTATGCTAGAATTTAGTGGGGTTTACAGCACTAATGTTTTATTACTTTGTATTTGTCAATATTACATTTAATTCCCTCTATGACAACCTGTTTACAAATCAAATCTAAATCCCTTTTAAGTTTAGCTGTCTGTATGGCCTTCATTTATCATCTTCCATTTTTACTTCCTCAGAAAATGCAACTAGACTGCAGTTGTTCTTTGTGTTTGTAGATCATCTTTCTAAATTAAATCACATAGATGCACAGCAGACTTAAAAGCACTAGTCCCTGTAGACCTGAAATAACATGTTCTCTGCTTTGACATAGCTTCTTTCACAGGAACTATCTATAGCCACTGCTTTGCTATTTTTCAACCTGTTCTGTATCTCTGCCCATGTTCTGCCCTGAATCCTTGCTTCATCTTGGAGATTAAGCAGGAACTTGCCATGTGGAATGTTACAAAAGGCTTTCTGAAAATCCAAATATTTTATGTCATCTGCTGTGCCCTTAGCAACCCTGTCAGTACCGCTCTGTGTAAATTCTTCTCCTCCAAAAAGCAACAAACAGAAACACTGAGAAAATTATTAAAGACACAATTAATAGCTCTTTATTTACAGACAACTGGTTATATAGGGTACACATTCTGCCAGAAAGTTACCTTGCAAACACTTGACTCCTCATTTACCCTAACTATCCCCACTAACAGTAGTGATGACAGTAATAGTAAACTAACAATAATAATAATTCAGTGCTTCTTATCTACTGCTTTACAGTGTCTAATCTGTTTGATAAATCCAGAAAAGCCCTATTTGCAAAGGTAGTACAATTAAATACATATAAATGTATTCAAACGTTTAATTGGCTGGCAACTTAGTAAGTGTCCATAAAACATGGCTCCTCCTTAATGAGAAGACAAGAAGGAGCTGTCATATGTTCTTATCCACTTGCTGTTTGAAAACCAAAGCTCTGAGGCAAAGAGGATGCCTTTCTTTTTTTACCATACCCCAACTCAGAATGAGCAAAGAGAGACAGAGCAGAAAATGGACCCCATTCATGAATGCAAAAGGCTATTTCTGAGCAGTTATTGCATTGTTTATGCCAGCAAAGACTTCATAACTCCCATTCTCTACACAAATTACATGTTTTCTATGCTTCATTGGACATTTTACATAGAACATAAATGGAGCTTTTGCAATAGGTAGTACAAAGACTGCTATCAGAGCCAGTCTAAGCCTCATTATTAGGGCCGGATGAAGCATTTGGCTTTATCCAGGTTTTCAGCAAAGTCAACAGAATCCAAAATTCCCTTTATGGTGTCTTTTTTTTTTTTTTAATTTCCTTTTTGTTCCTAGTTTCCTGAGTTTTTTAATGAAATGAAAATGGACTTTTTCCAACCAAAGTGGTTCTTATTGCTTTAAGACATAGATCAGAGCTTAATGAGATCTATTAAATATTGCCAGCCTGGGACAGGCAGAGGGCTTCATGTGCTGACTGCACAGCAGGCCTCTCTGGCCAAAGAAAAGGTCAGGCCAATGCACAAGCCAAATCACAGCACAACAAAACTTGTCAGCTGTATTGCTGCTGTGAACATGGGGAGGTCATGTGAAAGGAACTTCCATTTCTAATCCAAATGCTGCTAAAGTGGTATCCATCCACCTCCACATGACGCTATGGATTAACCCTTTGAAAGCAGCTTTGGACAGGTTTTTTTGGTGCCTGATTCGAGCCTGAAGTTCAAAAGACCTGGCTACCCTGTACTTCTACCACTGAATTTGAAGATAGCAGTGAGTGCTGCTCTTTCAAATTGTGTTCAATGCATGTACAAGGCTCGGCTGAGGCTATATTTGAATGTAAGGGCATGTATTTTGCATGCATCATTGTGGCAATAGAGCTGGATTAATCCTGACTGCTGCTTCTGTTAAAAGAGAGGGATTTACAACGCTCTTACTACCTCTAGTTATAATTACTGCATAGAAGTAATTGTTTATGTATAAAGAAGTTTCTACATATAGAAACATTTCTACCTGTGACATTGCCCATATGCATAAACAGATTAATTTTACCGTATTCCATTGTTAATTTCTCTTGCAAGCAGACTACATAACATTTATGCCAAACCTATTTTCCAACATTTGATTCAGAGTGGATGCATATTTGTCAGTTTGATGAGCCTCTTTCTTTTCCCTTGTTGATAGTTAGACGTGAAAATATTGCTGTTTGTTAGGTCCCATGGCTCTTTTTCCAATTATTCCCTGAATAACTAATACTTAAAAACTCTTACAACTGAAGCAGTTTGTAAACAAGACTTGCCAAAGTAGCAGCAGAAGTCAAGATGGATGCCATAAATAGTGTCTATCACATCTAAATCCTCTTTTCACCTACTAATCAGAGACAGTACTGCCCAACCAGGAGCAAGCCTTCAGTTCTTTCTCAAGTCAAAAAGCATCTTCCCTCTCTTTCTAGTATTCAACTCAAGGAAACTGCATTCTCAAGCACAGAAATTACCCATTAAAGCTATTTTTATTATTAGCTTTTGCTTGCTTGGGTGGGGTGTGTGCCATGTTATTAGCTGCTGTGAATCAGCCTCGGCCCCTTTGGTGCCTTCTCCAGAAGTACTACTTTGGAATCACTATATTTCATTTACTGATGAGGTAAAAAGAACGTAATTATTCTGACAATTTTATCTAAGGCTTGCAGATTTTATGTACCGAGTCTGTAAAAAATAACTTCTTGATGAATAATGCTCCAGGAGTACATTTTCGTAACCATCATCTGGAAGGGTCCTTTTTACACGCAGATATGCAATTCTTCCAGTGGATGATAAATGCTAAATTTGCTTTACTTCAGGTATCTCTGTCCCAATATACCTACATAACGGTAAATATACATATATATCTAAATTTTAATTGAGGTATAGCAACTTCTTTAAGGCACTGTGAATACCATTGAGACAACTACCAAAGCTTTTTAACTTTCTCTCATTAGCCATGTGGTTCCTGTCTTATGATTCTTTGTCCTTCAGTTGAAATTGTAGGTAGCTTTTACTGTCGACATGAAAGAACCAACAACTAATGCAAAATAAAAGCCAGAAATGCTTTCTTAATTGGTTAATATAAAATATGCACTCAAGCAATGCATAAAAATAAAAATAACTTTAAAAAATTATGAGTTTACAAAATCAAACTTTTAAAGGGGGGAAGTGCTAGTGAATATGGTTGGACTCAATGATCTTAAAGGTCTTTTCCAACCTAAATGATTTTATGATACTGTTAAAATTTTGCCAAATCTGGTAGCACAATGGAGGGGAGGCTGCTACAGCTCTCTGTTCCCACACCCAGCCAGTAGTAAAGCTGAGCATTCTCCAAAGGCACACACAGGAGCATTGACAATACATGCTGCAAGGCACACAGAACAATTTAAACAGAAACATGCAAACACAGATAGCACAAACAATTGCCTAAACTTGTCCCCTTCTCTGCCGGTTCAGGATAAGGGTCTGTAGTGGGAAATAGTGTGCAGAGGTACAAAGTGGATATTTCCAGTAGAATGGACTTACACTCCAGGGGTAGGAACTGGCCCTAGGTCCTTGCTTTCCCACGTTGCTGACATCTGGAAAGCCAGCAGTGCCCCTCCAGCTCCTGGTACCTCAGAACACCTCACAAACACATTTGTGCGCACACACACATGCACGAGCACACACATAGTGTTGATCTCTCCAGTAAATGGCTTTAAACGTTCAATCTACCCAGTAGCTGATCTCTGGGATCCTCTTGTCTCCAATACAGCCACATAGATGTAAACAGGTCACTGCATCAACCCTCAGACCTCGTGGTCTCTCCACTAGCTGATTTGAACCCCTCTGGTCTTTGACACTTGGCTCCCAAGCCTCTTATCCTACCCATGGGCTAGTCTACCTTGATATTTGCAAGCAATCACACTGACACAAGTAGCCACACAATATGTACTTACTCCAGGTACTGGCACTTAGGCACATGGGTCCCCATGACCTGTGGTCACACATTAGACATCCATACACACACATGCACACAAAATAAGGAGCTCCTCACCCAGGAAAATAGTCAGAAATGCAATCTGGTAAGAAGACAGGACAGACTGCACTGCTCATTCACAGGGCATGGCCAGACAACATGACAATCTGTCTCTTTGGTTCTTCCCCTAAACATCCTATAATAAATCTTACATAATCCCGAGATGATCTTCCCCGGCATCCCATAATAAGTTCTATACCCCTAGGCAGTGATGCCCCATAAGCCTGTGAGGTGAGGCAAAGAGCATCTCCCATTGATCTTGATGTGTCTCACCCGATGCCCATGGGGCTGATGATGTCGCATGGCAGCCCCGGGAGTTGGGGCCAGGGCTTATTTCTCTGATCAGCTTATTGGGGTTCCTCTGCTAGCTACTGTTTCTCTGTGCTCCTTTCTGTTTACAGTGATGATCCTTTAATCAAGTAACCAAAAATGTATAACCAATCACATTCTTCTTTTCTTCCAAATGATAGAAAATCAGGATAGAATTTGGTTTAAATATTGGAGTTTTCAGTTCTTTAAATCAACAAGACCCTTCTGGAGGGGGTCCACATAATTTTAGTTGTGCTTTGTCACTCTCCTATAGCTCCCTTGGTTTCGCTTGTGTTAAGTGGAGAGTCCCCCAAGGGATGAAGATCACATAATTGAGACCCTCACTTGGAATTATTCACTGAAGAAGATTAATCTCCACAACTAAGATTAGCCTCACCCCTGCCCTTTACTGTCTCCAAACTATCCTCTCTATTTTCTCATTACCTCTTGCCTAATTAGCTGTATGTCCTGTATTAATGACACAGAACATATTTCAAGTGTTAAACGCAAGAGACTCGGGCAGCAAGCCTGAGCATGGGACTCCTGCACCTGCATTCCACCTAACTGCTACCCAGCTCCTGTCTCCTTTCTGGGCTCTTCTCTTTAGGTCAAGCCAGGACAATACTGCTTCAGAAGAATTTAGCCCTAAACAGATGGTGCTAGTGGCCTTGATACTAGGGTTTAGTGCCTGGCTTTCTTTTATTTGTCAGGATAGAATACAGTTAGTGAACAAGAGGTATGTGAACATGTCTTGATGGATACTATCTAATTGTTTGTTCTTAATTCATATGTTGTGGTGGTTTGAAAAAAGAAATTACTAGGTCATGTGAAAACCTCTAAAAATGAAACAGCTCCTTCCCTTTAGTGCTGCTGAGCATGCTCGGAAAGGAAAAGCTTCAAGGATATTAGGAGGGCTGTGTGAGAAGTGAGCCTAGAGCATAGCAATGAGACTCAGCCAACACTGACAGGGGCTGGAAGCTGATAGGCAAATCTCCACTGTAACAGAAACTCTTCCTAAGACTAGAAAGGCTTGTACTGAGTTTGCTGCAACTCCTGTATTCATAAGGTTAACTGAAACCAAGTGTGAAAACAAGCAACCATCTTCTAAGAATGCATGGGAATAGAGAGGAATTGTCATAAATATTTCTTTTTTATCTTCTGTCATTCTCTATTTGAAAGGTATTTATTATGATTTATAGTCTAATAAAAAATAGCTTTCTATTGCAAAAGTCCTTCTAGTCTTTTTTTTTTAATTTTTTTTTTTTTTTTGAGAAAATGCTCTAGAATGAAAACACACCGATTTCATACTTAGTTTCAAACATAGAATACAAGACCAAATTCCTTGCCAAGGTCCAAAGCGAGGATGTGCAGGTAGCAACAACATGAGTATCTATGTGACTGTTAAAGGGAGACAATAGAGGCAAAAGCTGCAGAAGAAAGAATCATAAATTAAACATTAAGCCACTATAAAATTATCACTGACAAAGAGGACACAATGGAAAGCTGAACTGACCAGATGGTCTGAAGATCAAGTATGATTTTAGAGTTTTGTTTTCGTCTTTGATATTCATGGAAGCAAAATAAAGGAGAATATACTGTGGATGCAGTCTCAAGAAATCGGCATCTGTAGCAACCTTCACTAAAAAGTAATTTTTTTAATTATTTTTTTTTATCACGAAGCTGATAAGAGAAAATTCACAAAGCTGAAACTTTGTTTTGATGATATTATGGGACCTTTTTATTAGAAACTGTTAAAAGTTGAAAAAGTCTTCACAAACTTGGATGATATGTTATTTTACACTTCCTGTGACATATCCACTTATTACTAGAGACATACAATTATATTAATCCAAACTTTTACAAATAAATTAAAAATAATATTCCATTTCTTTGTACTCCTCATATAATTTATTACAGTTTGTTAATAAAGTGGGTTACAAAACAGAAATGGTGGAGTGGAGCAGGGGGAAGAAGAATAAAAAATGGAAATAGATCCTGATTTGAGCTACTGCCACCAGAAATAGCATTAAGTTCACTTCAACATTAATTTAAATACAATCAAATCGAAGTGGGTTAAAAGAAAGACAAAATAAGGAAATGTGGGAAAAAAAATATCTTGGCCTCATCATCTTGCTGCCTTCAAACTTCTACTATTAATAAAGAAATAGTAGAGGTAATGAGCGAAGTTTTCCCCTCATTATCTACATGTGAACTAGATGTCTATGCTCCTATTATAATTAATAGAGACATAGGGCAGGATTCAGCTACATAAACATGGGTATATACTACCAACTCAGATGCCAATACACCTAAATGGAGCTGGCAGGTTAGAGACAAAACTTATGAAAGACCTGCCGCCTTTTGGAGATCAGCAGCTGGAGTTTGGGCATGACACCTTGTGTGTCTTATGTTTTGGTACCTGAAGCCTGCCAAAATGACTACTGTAGTTACAGCTGCAGAGATAGTCAGCAAATCCTGATCCCAGAACCTGGCATGCTAGTTGTCAAAAAACAGGTGTCTATAGTGATTTGAGTTACCCTAACATGTTAAAAACATCTGGGTTAACATCCATGACACAGGACTTGCAGGAGGCCTATTTCCTTGGCAAGTGACAGTTAGAGGCCAGGCAAGTACCTCAAATAAGGGAATATTTTTAGGGAAGCTTAGTAAGCTGAAGTATCTTATTTTTCTTTCAGTGTGATATGTAAGAAATACCCAGTGATAATTAAATGAATTAGATCCAAGCCTAATGGCATTCATATAATGGTGTGCACTTGCATATGCACATGTACATATGGATATGCATATAATGTATGCCTTTATGTTATGTAATGATTTTTCTCAAAAGACAGTTCTTTTCCTGTAACCTTTATTCTTAGCTATTTCAGAGCTACTTCCTTTACTGAGCATTCAAAGGGAAATGAGTTTCTCTGTTACCAATGTGTGTATAAGCTCTTCTGTCAATCTGAGTACACTTTCCTGTGATATCCTGTAGTCACCATAGCTCAGTGTCCTTTTCTTGGTAGGTCTATAACACAGTTTTAATGCTATCTTTTCTCTCTCTTTCTACTAGTTTTATGAATTCTATTGAAGTTATGAATTTTCTACTAGGTACATTAAATTTATTTCATTTCCAAAGTGTATTAGCATATTAATCCAGGAAACTCAGGGTTCTGTAATTACTTGGGAAAAAATAATAGGACATGAATATTTGTAAATAAGAGTCAAAATCTCTAAATTCCAAGTTCAGACTTGTGGCAATTTGGGATCCTTCTCTCAGACAAATATTAAGATGTCTGGTCCCTGGGCTCTGGATTATTGCTGGATTATTGCTGGAGAAGCCTAAAATTGATTTATACTGCCATTCTGGATCACACAGTTCCTTAGATGCCTGAACAGAAGCGCTCAGACATCTTTAGATCATTCTTTAGCTAAGTAGTTAGATGCCTGGTGTTTTATCTAAGCTCCATCATGATTCAAAGACAGACTGAGGAACCACATGAATTCTAATTCCCTGGTGAGAACCTCTCTATTGACAACTTTTGAATCACCTTGTGAACATATTCCTTCATTTCAGCTGTTTCAACATGCCAAGAAGGTACCTAAAAATAGCCTGATTCTCAGCATTTGATTTAAATGCTCAAATGAAGTTTCAATAAAACCTACAAATCCCCTTTAAAAATCTGATCCCACTTCTCCCTCTCATATCTGATAGAGTCTTCAAAGTGCATGTATTCTCCTCATCTTCTTTGAAGATGGCTTGGTAGGAAAACCTCTGGACTTGTATTTTCTGGTTTTTTTTTTACTTTCCTCCATTATCCTCACCCATCTCACACTTTCAGGGTTGTGAGTTTTAAGGACAGCAATCTGTTCTATATTTATATTTTAAAGGCAAGACAGGATACTGAGAACCAGAAGCAACTCACAGAAGTGGAGCTAATTTGCACTTGTCCAAAATGTGCATGTCTGTACATGAATGCAATAACCCTCAAATAACAGTTACCAAGCAGGTACAGGTAAACCACAGGAGGTTTTTTCTAACCAAATTGCCAGTAGTCTTATAAACATATGTCAGAGTCTTTTGTTAGAAAACATATTTTGTCCATATGTGTGTTATCAGAATTTGTTTTTTTTCACTGAAATGAGAATTCCATGTTTCTGTGTTCTTTATAGATATAATTTGTAGCCATTGTTAGAAAATAGAGAACCTGTAGGCCTGTAAATGCGTCCATTTAGTCTGAGTGCCAAGTATCTTAACCTCTGTATACTTATTTTCTGTCAAAATAATGGATTAATATCTGAAATGTATGAAACAGGATATTTTTCACCAGCTGAACATCTCTCTTACAAACAGAGTATGTCTGCATAGATAATTTACACACTGCAAGATGAAACTAGCATCAAATCACTCTGAGAATATGTTAAGTTCATACAAATTTTAATTCCCATTAAAATTGTTGTACTACAGATGGACAGATTTGCTATTTCTGTTTTCTAGCTTTTGTTTTTTGTTGTTAGTTTGTTGGGTTTTTTTCCCCCATTACATTCTTATGCACTTAAAAAATTATTCAGGTTATTTCCATGCAAATCTTACTTTTCCAGGATTCATTAAATGCTCTTTGCTGAAAGTGTAACTGGACTGTCTTCTCTCAAATTACCTATGCAGAATATTGAAAGGGTCAAAACAGTGCACGATACTACTGTATTTCACAGAATAGAAAAGCATACAGATTGCTCTTGTTTCTCATTCTTGTAATGAGGGATAGTAACAAGAAAAGAAAATGGCTGAAAATGGTTTTTGTTCCCATGTGTCAAATACCATAATTAGAATAAGAAATGCTACAAATTAACCCATTCTCATTATAGTCACTATATTATAATTTCATGGTCCTCTTCTGATGCTGTACTCTTGCTAAGCACATTTACATCTCATCAGTGAACACAAGCAGCAGATCTGCTGGCCGTGAATGCTTGATTCACTCCAATTTATGTCGTCTTTTCAGCTGGGGAATCCATTGTGTGAGCTAATAGCAGGTTTCCCATTTGAAATGACTGCAGATCTCTTCACATTTGGCTACAGTGCAAGAATTGTCATAATTTATTTTTTTTAATATGTCACATAATTGTCTCATTACACTATGTGCAAGCAGAAGAAAGGAAATTTTCAACATTAAAGGAAACACAAAGGACAATACTATGCTTTGCTCTCAATGATGTGTGGGTGAAGACAAGAACCCTTTTCTCTTAAGCCAAGTAGCGAATATAACTGTAATGTTTGTGCTCACCTGTGTAAAAGATTGAACAAAAATTTCACCATCATCTACTGTCGTAGTTTAACGCCAGCGAGCAACTAACACCACGCAGCCGTTCACCCCTTCCCGCCCCAAGTGGGATGGGGGAGAAAATCGGGGAAAAAAAAAAAGTAAAACTCGTGGGTTGAGATAAGAATGGTTTAATACAACAGAAAAGAAGAAAGTAATTATAATGATAACACTAATAAAATGACAACAGTAATAGTAAAAGGATTGGAATGTAC
>JANZLQ010000008.1:25957430-25975179 GCA_026212715.1 Elanus axillaris
TGAACTCAAAACACAGCACTGTACCAGCTACTAGGAAGACACTTAACTCTATCCCAGCTGAAACCAGGACATCTACCCTGCTTCTGCAAGGCTGGTTGTCAAAAAAGAGGTTTTTATTAAAACAATGAAGTGGACAAATGTATCCTCTTATAGGGTGTTTAAACTGCCATGTCCCTATTACCTGACTGATTTGGGGACATTCCTGAAGCACAATTTCCATTAATTTCTCACAGAATTTTCATGGTATTCCTATTGTTAATACAGTGCTGTACAAGCAAAAATTGAACTTGAGTGCTTGTCTTATCTTACCTAACAAAATTAAGTTGTTTTCCCAATCCAAGGTGTGTAGAAAGGAAAAGCTGTATTTGAGGTGTTCTCCTGTGCCTGGTCTGGCAGCTAGAGAAAGAACAACCTAACGAAATCTAAGAGAGGTTTGCTGTTGATGTTAATGGAATAGGATTTCATCAAAAAGATTTTGTCCTACTAAACAAGAGTGCTACATGCATTACCTTTGTAAGACCTTGGAGACTGACATAGGAGATGCATGATCAGTGACTCAAAACATGGGGTTATTTCACCTGTCCTTAATCATTAGTGCTTGGATTCACTTAATCTAAATTTAGACATTTCCAGTACGAATGTTGACATATGGGGTAGGATTCAGCTGCCTAAACATAGGATTTTAGTGCCACTTGAGGTTTTCTAGGATATTGAAGGCATACACAGACCACCTAGTAAAGCACAGAACTTATGGAGACCCATACACTCTGGTAATGAAGCTAAGCATCAGGTCTGCTATAATACAATGCAGAAAAATGTCACCATACACCTACATTTAGATGACTGAAGATCACCCTCAATCTATCTGTTTTGATGTTTTAGGGCCAATTCAGTTGTCTATACATTGGTGTATTTGAGATACTCCGTTGTATTCTACCTAACCTCCATCACCCATGCCAAAGGGCATGAGTATTCTGCATGTATTGTATCATATTTGTTTACCTTCATGAAAATGTCCTGGACACATTAAAGCTCTCAATGGAACCACTCCTTGATTTGCAAGTTAAATCTAGTTAATATTATAATCAATGAGAGAAATACTTACTTCCAGGTCATGATTCTTCTCATCAGATTTAGATGTTTACCTTTGGATGAGACTAATAAAACCATGGTCCTTTTTTTCTTTGCTTTTTTCTGTTTTCTTTATCTAGAGTCAGTTTTAGAAGACGCAGCATTCTCAGCTATGAAGACTGACATGTCTCCTTGTCTTGCTTTTCCTTTCCTCACATTTCCTTGCCTTAGTTTTCCATATAACTGAGAACTTGGTAATTCAGTAATTCCATAGTAATGTGCAAGCCAGATTAACTATTGGCATGGAGGGAAGATTAGAGATGAGAATCTGCCCTTACTTATATCAACACAATTACAAGAACATGAGTAACAAAACTGAAGATTATTCTATTCCATGATCCTATCTTTCAAAAGACTAGTAGTAAATATCTGGAGAATACTTCTCCAGCTTCTGACATTAAGCCATTTGGGATATACCGAGACTTCAGTTGCGTTTGGATTACTGTGGTTTTAGTCACTTGATCAGTGAATTTGAATTTGTCTGTTTCCTGCTTTGCCTTTGAGTTCCGTGGTTTAAACTACTAATTACAGGAAAAAGAACTCTATCATTCAGTTTATGATTTATAGACCTCTACCATTTTGGTTGTGCTTTCTAATGGTGAAATGTAATTTTTAACTCTTTCTCATACAGAAGTAGTCCCATACTACTTATTATATTTGTTACCTTTCAATATACCTTTTCTCATTATGCCTTTTTATAAAGGTAAGAAAACCATGATATGAAGTAGTGTAACAACTAAAACAAAAACACTAAAGCCTTTGTAGAATTTCACCAGGATACTTGAGAAGACCACTGAACCTGTGACTATATTTGTACTTGTCTGGTGAAGACAGGAAATTAGAGTCAACTTTAGTAGTGTGTGGCTGGCTGCAATATGAACTCTTGGAACATGAAATAAAGACCTAATTCTGTAATCACTGAATTAATTTTCAGCACTTCCATTAAATTCAATGCTTCAGACTTATTTTTTTGAGACACTAAGCCCCTTTTATGTACATCACTGAACAGCAATTTTCAGTTACCACTGACCCAAGTTAGATTTCAGTGGGTAACATCCAAGTGAAAGGCTCTCTGCTGCATTTCAATACCCTGAGCTATCCAGCCCCTCCTTGTTTTTATTTTTAATGTTAATATTAAAAAAGCCAAAAAAGAACAATCTGTCATGGATGTGTATGCTAATTGACATAATAGACCCTGACGGCTACTTTGGAGCATAATAGACCATGACAGCTCCAGTGGAGCTTATTCAGAGACTGAGATAAAAAGTTTTATTACTATAATACACATTCACACTTACCATATTTTGCTACATTTTAACTAAAAATAAAATCTAGACAAAAATTTAATTCATTTATATGCAGTATTTATTTTTCATTTAAATATCAGGCTTCTACACACATGCACAAAATCTGTATCTTAAAAGAAATGGCAAGCAAAGATTTAACAGAAAGCCTTCCCAGAATTTACCTGTTCAGAATGACGGAGTACTTGCTGGGTGGTCTTCTTATTTGTCTAACCTGGTTAGGTGAATAAGATACAACATTGTCGTAACTGCAAGTTAATATCAAAATTTTTGTGCATGGTAGATGTAGGAGAAGAGAATGGAGAACCCTCAAAGTTTATCTTAGCACTTTAGCAAGCTGACCAAACTGAGACCAAACTTTGGTTTCCTGTTGTAATGGAGAGAGGAATGAAAACTAAGAGTAAATCATGCACAGGGTGGGTCATTTTCCAATGGCTCTAAAAGCTGTTTTCTGGAATTGTCAAAAATTACAGGAATGTGACAAACTGGAATCATTATTCAATATCCCACCAGGAAAAGGAAAAAATTCCCTGTCAATAGTAAAACGATGGCTTTCTGTATGTTGTTCATTTCCTAAAAGGCAAAAAAAAGTTTCAGGTTTCCTGGTCTGGAAGGTGGCTTCAGTGGGTAGGCAAGTGTGACAAATATTTGTAATTTTTTTTTTCTTTTTTGTCAATATATTATCTTTTGGAGAAAATTATCCTTGTGACAATATTATGTTTTGCACCCTAATACCCCAAAACTCTGAAGAAAAAAAGATAAAATAACCCAGAAGAAACACCCACAGCCTTGAATATTTGCTTACATACTGACTCTCATTCTTTATTTAATTTTTTTATTCATTTTTGGAGGGTTCTATGTCCTTAGGAATGGCATACAGTAAAGAAACATGGCTGAGTGAAGGAGTACAAGGAAAAGTTTGATCATCAGACCTTTGCTTATCAGCATTGTTTACTGTTGTCTCACATTTGACTTGAGCCACAAGGTCTGCAAAGATGTTCCATTACACTCCACGAGCCAATGGACTCAGCTCCATGGACCTTGAACTAAGAACCCAGGTCCATTGGCTTCAGTGAAACAGTGCACCGGGACAGCTGTACACCTTCTTGTAGTGGAGGTAGCTGAGTCAGAGCTTGGTTACCATGTGGTGTTACTTGTGAATGTACACCAAGTACACAAAGCATATTTTAAGTAAGCAGAAGCTTCAGGTCTAGGAGATACTGATGAAGATACTGCTGCTGGGCAAATCTTGTAACAAACTGGGATACGTCTCCTCTAAGTTAACATAGAAGATTTTAGTATCCCACTTCAGTACTTTGGAATCGTTCTGCGGTCAAAAGGAAGTGATCAGAATGCTCAGAGACATCTTCTTTATTTCATACCCCTCCTTTGGCTTGGGAGTGCAGTTTTTCCTCCATCAAGCAGAGAGGAACTCTTAATTGCCGTCTTCCACTTGGTGACTGAAATTTATCTCCTCACTGACTAAAGAGGAACCACAGTTGACAAGATTAGACAAGTTGCAAAGCTCTTAGGAAACTTCAGAAAGATTATTCCCTTTATGGAGACAGACATTCTGAATTGCCTTCCTAGACTCCTGATAGTTTTTTATATAGCCTATAGGAAGCCATTTTCAGCAGGAAATATATTGCCTACTTCGCATATAAGGAAAACACTTCAACAGGAGGGCTCGTGTTCAGGCTGCATGTTAGCCACTGCTGAGCTCCAGAGTTGGACTGAAGTTCAGACATATCTTTCTGATCAACTTTTCCTTCTTGTTTGTTCCATAAACAATTTAGAGGCTTAAAGTTCACTTAAGTAAATTTAGAAATCAGCTGTGTATTTCCTACAGCATTCTGAATCAACCAAATGCAGCCAAGATTCAGACAAACCTGAATTACATTTTTTAAAATAGGCAATCTCTCAACAGGCTACCTGCATTTGTCAGCACATAGAAATACTATTACTTATCTACATAATAGAGTTGTTTATTATTACACTTTGTGAAGGGCTTTTATATACTCAAAAATAGTCTACTGTGAATTACCACTACAATCATTTATGAAGAAGAGGAAAGTTTTTTTGTATTACTTTTCTCTGGTTAATTTGGGATTAAATAATTGTAACACTGGCAGTAGGAATGGCAAGAGTCATGGAAAAATTTTTAACAGAACTAAGTCTCAGGCAGCTGAATTGTTTAAGAAAATTTCATGCAGATCACTTGTTTTGGAAGACAGAGGAAATGAAAAATAAATATACCTAAGAACCTCATAGAGACAACAGGATAGGTTTGTTAACCAATGACCAAGCAGTTTATTACTTCTCTCTCTCAGCAAAATATTTACTAATCTGGTCTCTGTTCAATTCTATAGCAAGTTAATTTAAACAGTTTTCTAGTCAGTGAAATTAAGTTTTTAGAAATGCATGAAGTTGTGCTTCTGTAGAATAGATGGATACTGTAAAATATCTCCCAATCCAATTCTAGCTATTGAATCCAAAACATTTGTTTCATACAGTTATTTGAACAAAGGGAGACCTTTTCCAAACTGTCAGTAATGTTTACAGTATTTACACTAATTGTAACATTTGCAATTGAACTGTGTAATTTTCTTATGTCCTTCCCCTGAATGCCATATGAAAAGGCACATGTAGATCCTAGCTATATTTAGGGACTGGTGTAAACTCAGTTGACATCATTCCCTTGACTTTGAATTAGACCTGCCAGAGAAAAACTGTAAATCATCCCAATATTTAATGAATTAAGGCCAAAGTCTGAGGCTAATCAAAGACTAGGATGGAAACTTCCCATGTGTCCTAAACAAAACTCATTGTTATGTGTAAACTACATACTGTAGCCAAGAATGCTAAATATAGACTGTTTTAAATTGTTAATTATATCAGGTTGTTGGGTGGTTGTTTTTTTTTTCTCTCTTATGTTATAGATTTAAATAATTTAGAAAAAATGCAGTGTGGAGATCACATAAATATTTTAGTTTCTCATTTTAAGGATATACTGTTATCAAAATACATATGGTGGTACATGAAAATGTAGACTTTGGACTTGCATCATCACTGTACTTGCACAGACTTGTCTTGGAAGTTATATAATTTAAGATAATGGAGTGATATTGTAATATTTCATCATGTTAATAACATTTTTAAGTGTAATAATTTCTGAACAAAGCTTTCAGAACATCAAATAAAATAAAAATCTTTTTATATAGATATCCGTTTTCAGAATCAGGCTGTCTCCTATTTTTGACCAACACTAGGGATTATAGATACTTGCTAACTAACTTGAGGGGGTTGTCAGTCAAACTTAAACACTGAAATGTTTGTGTCTAGTAAGTTTAGTTCTGGTCACAGCTTTGAGATGCTTTGGTGAAAATTGTAAATGAACCTGTCTCTTTTCTCAGAGACGGGGTTAGTCTGTGCTAATGGGAGAGGTTTCTTATCAGCGGCTGATTGAGCCAATTAGGTACATTTGATGGAGAACTTCAGCAACTATGTTCTAAACCTATTTTATGGTTGCTTAGATCTTTCACAGTTGCAGTGATATCATTTTGTATCTTGGACTTCTACTGGTAGTGTGCAGAATAGCTAATGCATGTAACACCATTTTTCAGCGTTTTTCAGAGACATTGTGTTCTTTGATGCCTATATGTAAGAGTAATCTAATTTAGCAGTTGTCATTTGAAAGACTGTAAAAAAATTTAGAAAATACCAATATTCACATTTGCCTTTTTCATTTCCATTTCTGTGAATAGTTTCAATATCATACAAATTATGTTTTTACTATTCAGAACAGTCTTTTTTAAGGAAAAGCCTCAGAAAGACTGATTTGAAAAAGTTCTCTATTTCTGTTATGATAGTCATCAGATTTGGTTTGAAATGTGATGTTAGGGCTTGTCCTTATTTTGATACAAGAAGTGTATCTAAGACAAGTCACAATCATTTAAATTGTGTACCACAAAACAACCTGGGGTAAAAGTGATTTTTTTTTCCAATTTCCTTTTAAAGATGATGTTTATTTTTTCCATATTTAGGCTTTAGATATTCTGATCCATGCTCACCGGGGTTTTTGCAAAGACACAGTGAAAGGAATACCTTACCCCCAAGTACTGTTTCCTTAAAAGCTCTTTCTTGTCATCAGTTTTTAACATGTGTGCTACTACATCAAAATCTGACTACTGTTTTAAGCTGCAACTGAGACTTCTATAAATCAGCACCTGAGCACTCTATAGATCCCTCTGGCCACATAATTTGAACATGTGTTTTACATTTCAATAAAACACAGGCATACAAGAAACTATTTGCAGCAGCCTAAGAAAAGCCACCTTTCTTCCAGAATATAATGTCCAGGTCTACAAGTATTTTTTTTTTTTCCTACTCATTTTGCTAGTGCATTTTCAGTGCTGTCAAAGTGTTACCCTTTTGGAAAATTATTTGGTGCAAGTTTCTGGTGTTTTGTTCTGTTCTGAATCAATAGATGTAGATGCTGGGAAGAAATCCTGGGGATAGTAAAACTGTGCATCCATAAATGCCTCTGGTACACACACCTGTAATGTCATCAGAAGAACTACCAGATGGAAATCCCTGCTTATTAAAAGCTGAGCTTTGTGTTTTTATCACTTCCTGTTTAGATTTATGAATGTCATTTGATTTCTGTGGGCCTTGTGGACATTTATCAAATAAATAGCAATTCTCACGGTACAGCAGTGTGAATATACCAAGCTTTCAGGTGACACCATACTCCATGACCTGAATTAATTACCTGAAAAATTTCACGGGGCAGAAATTTCCTGTCAAAAGCATGTCCTGGCCCCTGGGTCTTCCCACTCAGATCCCTTTCCCTGGCTGTTTATTTGCCACTGTGAAAGTTTCAGGGTTTTCACAGCATATGCAGCTTCTGCACTCTCCTTAATTTTGAAGGGAGTAGTAGTTCTGTATATGCAAGGGGTAAAATAAGACTGCCACTGACATCAGTGAGTTTTGAATTTTGAGTTCAAGGTAAGTTGGACAAAGGAACACGTCTTGGATGGGACTATTTCACTCATGCTATGCTTGTCAGACTCTATAGGTTGGACTGGTTAAGAGGTCCATCTGTCTAGTATGATTTTCTCATATGGAAAACAGCAGTTAATCAATTACTTTTAGCAATAGTTCCTCCCTAATTCATTGCTTTTGTTGCTACATGACAAAACCCAGACTCTTTCTTTAAAAACACCACCAAAAGAAGTCCTCCCTTAGACTGTTCTCACAGGTGCTTCAGCTGCCCTTTGTGTCGGTGCCACTCTAGAGAGCACAAACTTTCTTCTGTTTTCTGAGAGCTCAGAATTATTAGTACTCTGATAATAACTGTAGTTTAATAAAAAATATTCTTCTACTACTTCCATTGGACCCCAGGCTGCTGAAAGAGGAGATCCAGTCAGAGATTAGACTACAGATGAACAAGCCCTATTCCTTGTGGTAAATTAAATCCACATTGCCTTCTTCCTTACGAATCAGAAAGGGAGGATCAGCTCTGGCTTTCCCATTGGTAATAAATGTGTTTTATCCCCTTTTCAGGGTGATGATAGCTCATGATGTTTCAATTTTAATAGCTGAGTCTGATGAGTTCACAGCTCCACCATTAGTATTAATTAGTTATCTAGCAACATGTTAGAGTGACGGATCTTAACACCCCCCTCCTCAGGGGTTAATATCAATTAATGTAGAAGATGACTGAAACAGAGACTGGAGAAGGGTAAAATTTGTACTTGGATATTCTTTCCTTCCTCCTTCCATTTGTGTTTTATTTTACTGCAGGAATTTTATACAATTGAATTGCATAACTCAATGGTTGCAATAATAATAATAATAGAACCCTCATACAAAGTACAGATTAAAAGAAATAAGCACATACCTGAATTGTGCCTAATAAGTGGATTTGGTGTCTGCAGTGGATGTGTGATGACTACAAGCTATGAAAATCTACAGGATCACAGATCTTGTAATAATAACATTTCCCCTTCTTTTCTGATCATTCTCATAAAGAGCAGAACAATGTTTAAATACTAGTAGAGTGAAAAGTTAATCTCAGTTGTAAAAATTCTCTTTTATTCTTGGTATATCTTTTTCTGCTGCCATCCCAAATCAGCTGTAGCATCAGTTGACACAAACTTAAAGTAATTTCTGATATTTCCTGAGTATCTGAACAGAAGGTAAAAACCAAGATTTCACCACAACCAGTTCTAGACTTCTGTAATGCAGACCTATAAATGAACTGCATGTTTAGACTTTTTTTAGAATATTTAAGAAACAGACACTTTGAAGGTACTTTTCAATTCACACTATAATGATTGCCTAAAATGAGTCTGCTGAATTAGACTCTTAGATTATTTATTACATACTGATCCAAGCATCCTCGAACAAAAGAGTGAGCAAACCTAAGGGTGAACAGTGAACAGAGAATTCATGGTTCAAGTCACAGCTCCAATCAAATCTTCTTACTGTCCACCATATAACAACAAACTAATCTTATTGCTAGTCTATTTGATCAAGCTGTTGAGTTTATAAGTTTGCTATATTACTCATTACAGAGCTGGGAATGTTTCTGCAATCACTTTCTGTTTGCTTAGGAATTTCTTGCCTCAAAGCAGAATCAAGATCAATCCACCATCTGCTCTGAACTACTCATATTACTTAGAGGTGATCCTTCAAACATTTTGATTTTTTTAACAAGAGCAAGTGCCACATTCTGCACCTGGGACAGGATAATTGTAGTTATACATACAGACTGTGGGACAAGAGGCTGGAGAGCAGCCCCGCAGAAAGAGATCTGGGGATTTAGGTAGATGGCAAGTTACATATGAGGCAATCATGTGCCCTGCCAGCCAAAAGGGTTGACTGTGTCCTGGGGTGCATCAAGGACAGCATAGCTAGCTGATCGAGGCAGGTGGTTGTCTGACTCTACACTGCACTGGTGTGACCCCACCTGGAGTACTGGGTGCAGTTTGGGATGCCTGAATGTAAGAAGGACATCAAACTGTTAAAGTGTCTCCAGAGGAGGGCAACCAAGATGGTTAAAAGTCTCAAGGACAAGACTTAGAAGGAGCAGCTGAGGTCACCTGGCTTGTTCATCTTGGAGAAGAGAAGGCTGAGGGGTGACTTCATGGCAGTCTACAACTTTCTGAAGAGGGTCAGCAGAGATGGAGGTGCTGATCTCCTCCCTCTGGTGACCAGAGACAGCACATGAAGAATCTGGGGAAGTTCAGGTTGGACATTAGGAAAAGGTTCTTCACTGAGGGGGTGGTTGGTCACTTGAACAGGCTCCCCAGAGAAGAGGTCATGGCACCAAGCCTGTCAGGGTTCAAGGAGCATCTGGACAATGCTCTTACCTTAGTTTTAGGTAGTCCTGCAAGGAGCAGGGAGTTGGACTCAACGGCCCTTATGGGTCCCTTCCAACTTGAGATACTCTGTGTTTCTATGTGTCTTTTTAATTCTCTGGACATATTAATTTGAATTTTTGGGAATCTAAATTGAAATTTCTGTTTGATAAATGTGTTGGTTTGCCATGATTCTATTCTCCTCAGGAATTGGGCAAGTATCAGTTTGATTCCACAGGAACAGATTATTTCTTTTTGTAGTTCAGTCCTTAAGGAAAGAATGATTTAATCTATAGTCCAGCTAGTTCTAGTCCTTGTTCAACTATCTCACATCTAACGTATCACTCCTAGAATGTGTGTGCATTTCTAAGAACTCCTGTAAGTTGTCAACTTTTATACTCACTTTTACTTGACCTTTAGGTGCACGTAAGAACAATGAGCTCTTCAGGATTCAGAAGAGAAGGCATTTTAAATATCACTTTTATATCATTAAGGTGATAGGTTTCTGAAACATGTCTATTATTTCTTGTGCTATTAGTTCAAACACAAACAAAAGGATGCAATTTACCAGCTGGGTATAAATAAGCACAGGTCTGTAGAACGGTAGGTTTTTAGTTTCTATAGATGTTGCCATATTGATGCTAATGCTATAACTAAGAAATTGTACAATGCCTATTCATACTGATTAGGATGCTAGTTCATGTGTTTACTCAATAATTCTGATTGGATAAATTGTACAGTACTGCTTAGTCTTTGTAAATCACAGTGGCATTAAATACACACACACATGAACATGGATATAGTCATCTATACTCTGCATGCTTAATTTCATTAATTTAGTAGACAATATTTTTTTTTATGTCAGGTCTGTTAAGATGATGTTTTGTTTTGCTGTTGTACATGTATGATTTACTAAGTTGTTTGCTTAGTTTATATGTTTTACTGGATTAGATGCAATTTTTCAAATGATTTAACATATTTCTAAAGTCTTCTGAAACAGAATTTGGAAGTGCTACGTTCAAACTCCTCCTTAAAGAGATTTTTTATCAAACAGAATACAAATTTTTAAAGAGCTTAGTTGTCATTGAACAGACACTGATGAAAACTAGTTGAATAACTAGGACATTTTTGCCAATCAACATTTTAACAATATTTTTTATTTTTAATCTTCTGACTGCAAAGTATAGCTGATGGGCTTTTGTCATGTTTTATGTATAAAGTTGATATACATCAATTATTTCAGCAGAAAATATATTATATGCTAAGCTGATTGCCAAGTATCTCTTGCCTTGCCAGAAGAAAAAAAAAACCCAAAACCAGAAAACAAAGGAACAGAAGAAAAAAAAAAAAACCAAACAGCTTTAAAGTTGATTCACTCTTTAAGAAATTATCAGCAGCCTACAAGGGAAAATATTGATTAAAAAAATATTGGAAATAGTTCAGTGTCATCTTTGGAAAAAGACATAACTTAACTTCAGAACTCAGAATTCTAAACTTCCAATATTGAAGGGTAAAAAAGGATTAGTAAGCAAGAGAACTGGGCATGTGTTATGCACACAACCACCTAATAGTGCAAACCATGTAACAGAGCTCCTTACAGAGCAAAACTAAGATGCTGTGTCACACACCTGTTTGTGTTTCCACTGTTAGAACTATAATTCAGAATTGCTCTAACTCACAAGCATAGTGGGGAGCTATGCTGAACTAGCTAAGATAAGATAAGCACCTATCTGAACCTGTGGGAGGTGGAAGTTAAACACTGGAGACCATAGTGCTGAAATCAAAGGTGAGTAACTGTTACTGATACCCAAAGCTTGATCCAGCGCAAATTCCACTGGAAAATTATGTTTTGAAGAAACTCAAGATTTAAAGACTCCCTGTCATAAGAAGGCATTAAAAATACCCATGAGCATCACCACAGGGAAGGACAGGAGACTTCTGGAAATGGTTGTTTGAGCCTACTGCTTCAGAAGGATCTAAATGTGCAGTTGGAGGAAAGACAGTTGGGGCTACAACTCACCCTCTCTCAAATTAGGATCTTGGGAAGGAACAGACTTGCTCTAAGCCAATGGGATGCCAAACATGTCAGGGAAAAGGAAAGAGGAGATCAAGTGATAATACAGGTTTAAAAAGCTGGTTTGCAAAGATCAACCTAACTTTAGGCTCTAAAGATTTTAGGGACCTGAGCATGTAGGTTGTGAATCCAGCATGCGATGACAAAGCAGAGGGTCTGGATCTGAGTGAGACATTTCCTCATCAGCAGTTTTAGTGTTTGATGCTGACACAGATATAACACTGTTAAGGTAATGGTGAAACAGTGCTGCAATGGAGAACTTAAGAAGTAGTAGAAGGTAACTTGAAGTGACATATTTTTCCCCATTTTTTTTTCCAATGAATATTTAAACAGACCTGGGGGATGACCTCTAATTAACATGGATCAATGCAATATGCCATGTGAAATTGGACAAGCTCTCCAAATGACCCAGAAAACACAGATGAAATAGGTATATAAAACCAATTCTTTAAGTGTGGGTTTGTAGCAAGTGAGAGGACAATTCAAACCATTTAGCAATAGTTGCCTGTGCTAGTCACCTAAAGGACGCTTACAGAGTCAATGGAGAAAGGCAGATCCTTCCGGATAATGGTTACCAGACTACAGGTGTGATGAACTGGACTCCTGTGGCTCTTCTCCCTCTGTGTTATCTGTATATGAAATACAGACTTGGCTGATTAGGCATATACAATTCAGACTTAATTTTTGCCAGATTCTTAGTCTATATTAAATATATGGCTACAGTAGGCAAGTATGTAACACAATTGCCATTTTTGCAATTTTCATCAACACTGTAGTCGCAAGCCCTACCGCACCAGACAGTTTCAACACTATTTCCAATTGCTGAAAAGCAGGAAGAAATAAAGGTGTTTTATTATTTTATAGCATCTTTAGCTCTTCTGTGCTGACAGTAAAGAGCCAGATTGTTTTTTTAAGATGAAATCTGGTCTGGAATAGTAGTATGTTTTCTTTAGTCAGTATATAGTGAAACTGTCAAAGGAAGGACAGTTGATGTCAGAAAGGTTCATATTTATTCATGTTAAAATTGAGGTTGGCTGTGTTTGCTCTCATTACTCCTGTCATAAATGGTCAAGGACATCTAGGTATGTGTTTTCATAAATGATGTGATCATTCCAATACAACAATTCTGAATACTGAGTCCTATAGCTCCATTATAGTTTCTAAAACGCTCCTGATGCAGCACTATTTAGGAATCTGAAACCTACTTATCTCTTTTAGAAATGCAATTGCTATGACAACTCAAAGCAGCTCAATATCACTTCTTGAAACTCAGATTTGAAAATCAGAATTGTATGGTCAGCCAATCCATTGTGAAAGCGGTGACTATAATGGATGTGAATGAGAATTGCTTATGCCTTGGGGAACACATTTATTTATTGATACTGAAATAGTTTCATTTTAAACGGTAAGAACAGAGAGAAACAAAAGTTAAAAATCCTTTATGTAATATTTATCAATTTTATACAGACATCTAAGACCACACAAGATTTGACTCGTTCATTACAGTGAACTTTCTCTTTGCTGCACACAGTATCTGCATTTCATTTCAATTAAAATATAAAGGCACATATCAAATCATTCCTGCTTACGAAGACAAGACCACCTAGTGTTTTCTGTATGCTTAACTTTCTCTCTCCTGTCACAACTGCTTGAGGCTTTGATTAGCTTTATCTTACTTGCAAGAGGCACCCCATGTAGAAGGAGACAGAGTGATAAGCTTTCCTGTTGCTTCTGCAGTTCTGAAGGAAACTTGCTCCATTCTGATCACTGAGCTACCTGGAAAATACACTTTAGAAATCAAACAGGCTTTTATTCTTGGTAACCACGTAGCCTATTTCAAACACCAAAGTAAAACTTGATGAATCTTCTGATGACTGACGTGCTGAACTAAATGTACTTCCTAAGACAAGGACTGCAATGACCTTCTTTTAATCCTTTAAATAAAGATTAATCTTCTTTCCTAATACCTTTCTGCTGCTCTGTTATTTGTGTGTGTGTGCCAACATGTGTGTCTGCTTAAGTCTTTTTAGTTTGTTTAGCAGACTTTCATAAACCTAATGAGCTCATCTTTTTATTTTTCCCATGGGCATTTAAATATTGAAGGGAAGAGGGCTGAGCCTGAAAAGGAGAAGGAATGTTGAAGTAAGAAGTAAATTTATATTTTTGAGAAGCCTTGGATTGGGAGTAATATTTAGACTGAACTGTATAAATACACTTTGCCAGGGCTAGGTATCAGCTATGCTGCAATTTATAGTTATGTCAAGGTTGTCTGCAGCATGTGGATCAACTCTCTTTTTTAATGTATACACATTTAAAGAAAAAAGGTTTCTTTCAAATTACATCTATAGTGCAGGTTTAAATAAAAGACTTATGATCACTAACCATTTACAAAGAATCTTTAAATCAGGAATGAAGTCTATTATGAATCCAAAATGTTTCAGTGTTCACAAAAAATAAAAGAAAATAAGAAATGGTGTATTATGAGTACTCATTTTTCCTGGTTTTGCTTGCTTCTTAGGTAAAGTATAGGTACCATGTACAGGGATCAAGATTTTACATTTGTCATAAATATATATACATATGGCACTGGATATGATGGTAATAAATGATCTTAAGTTGTATGCTTAGAAATAATGTCTTATACTGATATCGATGTTATCATACGTCAAATTGACTGAGGAAACTATTTCCATAACCTCTAATTTCTCTTCTTCAGAAGGTCTTCGCAAATTCCTTGCCTTGCAAAGAAAGTTTCTTTTTTGTCTTGGGTTTTTAATTACACTTGAAGTTTGGCCCACCTCCCCCTTTTTTTTTTTAACTTTTCTTTCCTTCTGTGTAACATAATAATAATAAGGTAAACACAGATAGATAGATCTGCCCCTGGAAGGTGTTTTTAAATAGGCAAATCTTGCATTTTCCATAGTGACAGGCATGGCCATAGCTAACTTTCTCGAGGATTCTCAAAGGACAAAAAGTCCCTTAAACACAGATGCATGCACCATTATTACTCATTAAACTGTTAAAACACTTGACCATTAAACGAGCAATAATGTGCCATGTGTCTTCTAAATTGGCTTGATTTAGTTCAGAAAATTATTAAGAAAACTAGATAGATAAGCATTTTTCCTCACTCTCGTTTGGTTACGCCACAGAATCAGCAAATAAGTTAAAGGTCACAGATCAGAAAAAACTAATTCCAGCAAACTGAAAACTGAAGCATTAGAATTAAAATACAGGAAATTACCAAACTCCTCATACACAAAACATTCTATCCTAGAACATAGAATAGTGAAACTGTTTAACGCATGCTGTATTGCCAGCTGGAAAAACTTAACCTTTTATAAAGGACATTTGAGGAATGAAAAGAGAGCCAATATAAACAAACTTGCCTGGTCCATGGGAATCTGAGAGTTCAAAACAGCTTCAGATGTCAGATTTTAATTTGCAGCATGTCTAACTCCTAATTAACCTAACTATGAAGCTCAGCTAGAAAGTGTATTGGGGAAAAAAAAAAAAAAAAAAGAAAGCATGTTTCCAGTATAGCAGATAAATAGGTAGCTATTACCTAGGTGTTGTTTCTGGGTAGTTTACGTCCTTAGAGATCTTAAAATAGGATTGTTTACCAGTAATGAGTTTTCCCTAGGTGAGCAATTGTTTTTGCAGACATGTAGTATGTCGAAAGGCCCTATTTGCTTGTAGCCTATATATACCTGTAATTTGCCAGTAAGCTATACAGAGAGTGTTTGTAAGAAAAATCAAAATAAATATACTTCATTCTGAAAGATTTTATTCTGGTTTTGGCTTCCGCATCTACATTGTTTTCTTTAAGTATTTACATTAACATTAAAGTTCATTAAAATGCTTAAGCTTAGTTGCATAAGGCGTATAAGAAGTAGGCCAGATAGCTTACTAAAATTGCAGCTCAGCTGGAGATTTCATTTCAGTAAATTTCGGAAAAATAATATCTGTCTTGCAAGCTTAAACAAAATATGGTGCTGTTTTTAAAAATCTTTAGCGGTTTTAGAATAAAGCAGCAGGCAAAGCTTTCTGCCTCCCCAGATGCCATGCGCCATATCATCTAACAATGGAAAGAAATGGAGAAAGGTGGTGGTCTGGTGAACAAGGACCATATGTTTTGCATGGTCCCACAACACTGCACCAGACGTTAGAGAGAAGAAATGGAAAGAGGAGTTACTGTGGTTCTAGTGCTTCTGAACACGATGCGCAGGGTAGCCCTTCCCAGGAGCCCCAAGCTCCACTGAAATATTAGCGTAACGCTTGAGGACAGGGAGAGGGGAATCCAGCCCCATGTCCCACTAGATCTGTTCGAGAAGGTACATTTGGAGCAGAGGTGTTTAAATAGTGTGCATATCTGTGAAAGAGCTGGAATGCAATCAAATAAAATGGATGTTAACAACAAACAAATAATATGTTGAATTTTACTATCAATACACCATTCACAAAACAATAACTAAGGTTAAGGTTCACACTAAAAAAGGGTTTCTATCTTTTCATAACTTACAGAGATCCCACACAAAGTAACAGCATTTTCTATTTGTGTATAGGATGATATTTTTAATGGTGAATTAAAATGTGCAGAGGAAATGAGATTTAAAAAATCAGACCTTAAAAACATAAGGTCTAGTGTCAGACAACTCATTTGTCATGCCAGATCTTAATAATGCACTCAGTTTTCTTACTTATAAGAAAAATAAAAAGAAAAAAGAAAACTTGTGAATTTCTCATTTGAATATATCATGTGAGGTTAAGATTTTTTTTCCTATTCTGCATAAACACAAGTCTTCTTTGCGCCATGGGCCAATCTAAAGACAGCATTAGGGTATAGCATGAAAATGTTGTCTTGCACTTAAGCAAATTAAGTCTTCCAAAAAATGTGTAGTCAATGCATTAGAAGGAGAGAGAAGGTGAAAAATGTGTAAATAAATGGGTTTAAAATCTGATATCATAATGTGCATTTGACCAAAACAAAAGTATGTGGGTTTTTTACTTTAGATTAGAGACTGGACACAAAGTCTGTTAATGTGAAATTTACATTGGCATTTTTAAACATTTGAGTTTATTGGTTGCATAATTTAAAACATTAAAATTCACATATTATAGGATGCATTGGTCTGAAAGCCTATTTAAATACTGCTATATTTAAAGTGGATATTTAAATCTTAAAATAATGTTAGTTCCTAAGCTTAAAACTGTAAGCTGTCAACACAGACTACCTTTGCCCTAATTGAAGAAAGCCATTAAACATTGCCTCATTAAAGTTTATTGACTTAAGCACATGCTTAAAGTCAATCATGTGCTTAAAAGCTGCTCCTCAAATGGATCTGGTTTCCCAAATGCTGAATTTAATTCTACGATGTATTCTGTTGAATGGATCATTAGCAATTCATACAGTCACACTCTGTATCAGAAAAAGGAAAAGTGAAAGACACTGTAGTCCTCAAATTGAAAAAGATCCCTGGAACCCAAGAGGTCCTTGCGATCCAGTGGTAGATTCAAATAGAAGGGAAGCTATGAGGCAAAATGTTCAAACTAGAAGAAAATTTGTCAGGGTTTGATTTTTGTTTGGCTGGGTTTTTTTCCACATATGGAAAAATCTTCTTTTCTAAAGGTGATGGAGATTATGCTTTCCCAAAATTGATTAATCTCTGACAAAGGTCTGTAATTCCTCTCCTCTTACCTACATTAATACCTATTTCCAACCTCATACCAGTGCAGGTCTTTTAGAGAAATTTAAACTGCCCAAGCTGTTTGCACAGCTGTCCTGGTTTCAGCTAGGACAGAGTTAAGTGTCTTCCTAGTAGCTGGTACAGTGCTGTGTTTTGAGTTCAGTATGAGAAGAATGTTGGTAACACTCT